>JALPQI010025912.1:0-11525 GCA_025490895.1 Thaumatotibia leucotreta | reverse complement strand
AATTTGTAGGGTTAAAAGTGGAAAATATTTAGTTAAAATATAGCTCAGAGCCCTACCACAAACGAAATGTTGCTTCTCTCTCGCCCATGTCAATTTGTACGTAAGTGTGACAAAGAGGCAACACTTCGTTTGGTGTTCGCGTTAGGACCTCAGCAGGCTTAGCACATGATTGGTGCGACAGTATGTCGCCGCGAGATAGATCTCCCGTCCTTAACTAGCTATATTAACAAAAGAGGGACGGATAGACTATCTCGCGGCGAGATACTGTCGCGCCAATCATGTGCTAAGCATACAGAGCTATTTTCAAACTGCGGGTTAGTTCCGTTTATATAGATTAATACTAGATGTCGCTGCATCGTGCCTAAACAAGTGAACGGTGTATGACAATGTAATAAACTCTGCTTTCGGATACGGATTCTACAATGCAATTTATACCATATACAAGGATTTTTGTAAGTGACGTCCTTTAGTACGTCATTATCGTTTTAAAATATAATGGTACCGGGTTACTCACATATTTAAGTCGATTGCTCGACATATTGCGACCCATTGAGAGGGTCCTCGTCCGGAGCACCCTCGGTCAAAGCCCTCGACCCTGCTAGAACGGGTACTGGCCGCGGGCGGTGGTGGCGGGGGCGATGCAAGGAAAGATCTACCGTCAATATTACTTTTGTCATGATCATAAAGGGGGTTGCACATAACACTCACTACATTACTGACTAATAAACAAGGATCGGAAAAACGCCCGTCATTTTGAAAACATAACCCTGTTCCGTACAGTAGAGACTTCCTTATCTTATGATGTTAACATATTTTATTTAATATGATGTTTGTTAATAATACTAACACAAAGTATCTATTTAGGAGATCCCAACTCTTTCTTACTTACAAGTTGTACATATCATGATTGTAACCAAGAAACGATTTAAGTAAAATTAATTTTATATACGCGATATACATAATTCGTTTAAATAGTTTTATTTCATGAATAATACCAAGTAAATAGGAGTTGTGATACATACTATCACAATAGTGCTACTAAAAAATATCTTATAAAATAAAATAAGTTAACATCATACAATTAGGAAGTAACGCGGTATGACAACAGCGTAAGTCACATATTTTCAAAGTTAAAAAAAAAACAAAATTTCTCTCGTATAGCAACACTTTGTAATGGCGTCATTTCGTTTAAAGATAGAGGTAATTAACAAGGAAAAGGGTTATGTTTTCAAAATGACGGGCGTTTGTCCGATCCTTGCTAATAAAGGAGCGTCTATTTCAAAAACATGTACGAGATATCATTTGACATTCACAAGTGCTTTACGGTGAAGGAAAACATCGTGAGCAAACCTGCATACACCTGCGAAGAAATTCAAGGGTATATGTGAAGTCCCCAACAAGTAGGTACTTGCCCAGCGTTAGGTCCACGCACAATCACGTGTGATGTCGAATTGCGAAAAAAATGGCCAAAATACAACAACAAGGGACTGGGTACACTGTCTGACGTGATACCCAAAACCATTTTCCAACCAAGCACTGACCAACCACAATCACGATTAAAATTCGGATGAAATATCCACTTTTAATCCTACAAAATATCTATGTTTGCATGTTCTACCAGTTTGCCCATTGTATGTGACAATAACAACACTTTTTTTTTACTTGACGAAGGTAGATAACTGAGCTCTCAGCCCATCTGATGGAAAGCGGGAACTGGGGCAAATGGACATAGCGATCAGAAAATCGCCTATGCGCTGCCTACCCTGAGGACTTAGATGGATTGCCTCTATGGGCGATTGTGCACCACAATGAATTTTACTGTCCGGCAGACCGAGTTTTCATGGTCCGATATGGCATGAAAAAAACGCATGATTGGCTTGTGCACTTGTCCGTCTTTTTACCGTCCGGTAGTCCGGTTTTTTACGGTTCAATTTTGTAAAATCGGACTATCGGGGACCGTAAAAGTCAGTGCAATTCCGGACGCAGTGCACAAGCATTAACACGTTTTTCATAGCTGTCATCTCGGATCGAAAAAATACTGTCCGGAATGGGGAAAAGTCAAATGTCGGACGGTAAAATTACGTATAGTGCACAAGCTACTATATACATTTAATGGCGTGGCATATCGGACCGTAAAAAATCGGACTACCGGACGGTAAAAGTCAGTAGTGCACAAAGGCCCTATGCCAGTAATAACACCGGCTATCTTACCCCCAAACCGAAACACAGCAGTGCAAACACTGCTATTTAGCGGCAGGTTAACGGGTAAGACGGTGGTAGCTATCCGGGTGAACCCTGCACGAGGTCCTACCACCAGCAACACTGTAGATTTCGTAAGATTGATAATTAATTGGGTCAAAATTCTTTTCGTTGTATTGTTTCATACCACCCTGTCACGCTTATAGTTGCTGTTTCAACTCATTTTATTTAAAAAATCCGGTGTACTTGTATTCCTTTTTCACGGTAGATTTTAATCCTTACATCAGATATTGAAAACAAAACATCATCTCGTACAAAAATCACCACTGCGTCACGTTTTTAGGGATACACACAAAATAAGGTGTAGGGTTAGAACCGGAAGTAGTTTTAATACTTAGACGATTCAAAAGAGTTTGTTGCTATTCCAAATTGAATAAAGAATTATTTGACTTTGACTATGTAATATTTTCGACCCTATTAAAATGACGTTTGAAGTGCGTCATTTCCAAAAAGTTAATTAAACTTTTAACTAGTAGAAGTGGGTTAAAACCCATTAACGTCAACCGATATTCGAAATCCGAGTTCCTTACATTGTCATTGTCAAACACTGTTCACTAGTTTAAACGTGAAACAGCGACATCTAGTGTGGAACCTGAAAAACGGGCGGCGCTACGTAGGCATGAGGTCCAAACAGCTGTCAGATTCATAGGCACTGCATGTAAAATATCGAAACTCTACTGTATTTGTAAGTTTATTGATTTTGTAACTACGAACAAATAAACAAATAAACATGGAAGCCGCACGCCATACTAAATCGCCTTTCAAAAACGGTCCTGAATTTTAGTTGACAAATGTCACCCCCTCTTCAATGCATCACGGTAATTCATTTCAATATCAACCTATAAAAACTTAAACCTCCATTTAAAAATAGTTGTGATTGGTCCATCAAAGTTTTGATTGGCTATATTCTATAAACATTTGTCAAAGATGTTGCGCCGAAATATGCGCGGTGTTAAGAAAAGCGCTATGTCCTGCCCATCTTGGCACAATTGAACACTTGTTTTGGGAGCATTTTTGAGCTGGCGTTAGACGTCCATGTTATATATGGTCGCAGATTTAGATAAACATTCATCTAGATAAATTGAAAATAACATATGAAGGATTATTTAAATAAAGAATGATTTTGATTTAGTTATCGACCCGATTATTTTGTAAAAAGAAAATTTTCTCTGACATGCAATGTCATTATGTTCGTCATATTAGGCTTTAAAGTATGACGTTGCAGGCGGATGACTTCAAGATAATAAAAAGGATTTTCATACGAATTTAATGACCTAGGCCGGTAAGTACTTTTTTTTTAAACATGGCGCCGTTTTCAAGAACAGGCTAAATTCTGTTTTTTTGATTGTCGTATTTTTTATTTCATTGCATATGTTTGAGAAAAGCACTATACATGCCTCGCCGTGAAATGGGTTTACCGGCTTCGTATCACTGTCCGTACCTACTCAGCCGGTAAGCCCATCTTTCCCGGCGTCTGCGGTATGGTGGATCCCCAAACAGCTCAAAAAATGGCCCCAAAAAATGGGCTGCAGAAGTAAATATTGCGGTCCTTTTGCTCCGCTATTCAGTTCTGACAGTTGACATTTGGTCACCTTACGGTATAGCATCATTATTCCTTAAACATAAAAAGTTTCTGCTATTTTGCGGTGTTGTTCGCAAATTTGACACTTATTGCTCACCTCACAAAGTTTTTTATTCTTTGAGTTTTTTTTTATTATAGTTTATTGTAAGTGAGCGTTATTAGCTTCAACTGAAACATGATAGAAATGACTTAGTGCCACTTTTCTTGGTTTTTTTGTTTGGCTCTGTGCGTCCATTTATTATTTAATGTCATTGGCGGTAATGTACTATAGATATTTGCCCTGGGAATGACGTCTCAATTGGCAGGGTGCAAAGCGGGTGGAGGGGGTAGCCGAAACGATCGCCGCGCTCGCTGCGGCTAAAATTGACATTATGGTCGCGTACTTCAGCTGTCAAATCCATACTGCAGAAAATATTTTCTCATCGTTTTCAGATAAATATTTAATATGGGCCTAGTAAGGTGTGTTATTGTTAATTGCAATAACACCATGAAGAACAGTGACTGTAAATTTTACCGATTTAACTGTTTTCATTATTTATGAAGTATATAAGTGCTGCAATGTGCTTGCATTTCCCACTCTTATTATAAACGCAGTCGCACGATACACTCTCTACATGAGAATTGGTGTTTAGCTGTAAGTACATTTATTTGTTAGAGAATAGAAAAAACTTTTATTGAACGGTATCGAAACACAAAAATCGGCTTACATAATACTTACAAACAACGTTGTCTTGTACGCCGTTGCTGTCACTGAAGCTTGGCGAACCACTCGGGATTTGATAATACGGGACATGTCTTATTGGCGAATATCTTCAACCTCGAGAACATACCCAGCTTACACCAATTTCATCCCTTTATTCATCATCTCCGGTTGGAAAACGATGTCGTGCGTGATGGCACGAAACCCCGTTTTAGTTATGAGTAGGCTCATTTCTAACTGAAAACAACAATATTAATGTTATTAGCAATAATGTTACTGACTGCAATTGTCCAAAATTGCCTTATATATTAAAATAACACAAAATTTTATTAATATTTTTCAAAATATTTACTTACTTCCCGCTTGAAAGCGGCGACTATAATGTCTAAAATGGCCACCTGTTAATGGCGCTGTCATCGCGCACGGTGCCAATAACGTCACTTCTAAAAATTTCACATTTCAGAAGTGGTTTAACCTATAGCAGTAAAATTGACAGTCGAAAGCGAGGTTTGTTGTGTAAAGACACGTCGTTAGCTAGTTTTAACTCTGTACGGCGCCATCTAGTGTTAACTTTTGGCTACTTAAATTATACGGGAGGCAAAATTTATTGTGAACCTGAGTAGTTCTCAGAAAGTTTCTACCCAACAGATAAATGACTGTTTGATTTTCCTATTTTGTTAATATAACAATTGATAATGAATTTTATAATAATATATAAATATAAAGTCTTTGGGGGAGGCCCATGTTCAGCAGTGGACGTCTTTCGGCTGATATGATTATGATGATGATGATATAATATAATAATTATATTACGCTGAGTACGTGGGTTCGATCCCCACCTCGGACATAGGTGATTTTGGTCGTTTTTCTTTGGTATATGACATCTAATATTTATAATTATATTATATTAAAAAAAATTTCTGGCGTCGATATTTTCGGAGATAACAGCTCCAGAATTTAAAAAATCTGCCCTTCCCCTCTAGCTTTTGATCCTTGGGTCCAAAAAATATGAATAGGGCATTTTCGCGAGAAGAGATCCAAAAAAAAATTTTTTTAACGTAGGTAAATTTAATGTTTTTCCTACACAGAATAACGAGTTCTTTCAATCTAGGAGAAAAAAAGTACAAGAAAAAAATGGTCCCACATTTTTCATACATTTTACATGCTCTCCACTTTGTAACCGCTGTACAAAGTGTTTGAAAAACGGTTACAACGTAATAGAAACAAAAATTTGGGACACTTTTTTTCTTCTAGTAGGATCGAAAGAGCTCGTGATTCTGAGCAGGAAAAACATAAAATTTACTTGCCTGTTTCAGAAAAATAAGTTTTTGTATCTCTTCTCGCGAAAATGCCCAATAAATCTTATTGAATATTTTTAGAATTATAACTAACGACAGACTCAAACATATTTAAATATTTATCAAACGGGTTACTCACGTAATTTAAAGTCTATAATTGCTAGACATGTTTCGATCCATTTAGAGGACCCTTATCATGGAGTACCCGCGACCAAAGCCCGACGTGTACTGTCGAGCAATTATCGACTTTAAATTACGTGAGTCCGTTTGATAAATATTTAAATATCTTATAGAATACTTTAAAATAAAACTATTTAGAAAATAATCGGCCCAGTCGTTTTTGAATAACTACACAACCCTACACTAAGCATGGCCCGACATGCTCTTGGCCGATTTTAAGTACAGTTGTGTGCAAAATAATAGCAGCAGTCAAAAAATAGAAGTCAATAAGAAAATTAAAACTTGGAGGAATTATTTTGGGACTTTTTTTTGTTATTCAAGTACATAACATAATATTCATTCAAAATGAACTGCAAACTTTACTGAAGTAATATTGAAAGTAAGACAAACGTGGCCATTAAAACCAGCTTTTTTACCCCCTAGCAGGAATGGTGTTCAAAACTGAAATACCTAATGGAAAATACACAATTGTGTGCAATTATTGTAGTTTCGTATCTTGTCTATTGTTGTCAACCAAAGCTTTATATATACACCCATCTCATCGAGAAATATATATTTTTTCCTGTATGAGACCATCTTCCTCGCAGAGTGTACAAATTTTCGCTTATTTCGATTTTTTGTTGAAGTTTCACCGATAACTTAGTTTGTTTCTTAATTTTTGCTATGACCAGGGCTTCAGTGAAGCAAACACACCAATTACTTCAATAAAAAATCGGAATAATCGAAAATTTTTACACTCTGCGAGGAAGATGGTCATACAGGAAAAAATATATATTTCTGGATGAGATGGGTGTATATGTAAAGCTTTGGTTGACAACAATAGACAAGATACGAAACTATAATAATTGCACACAATTGTGTATTTTCCATTAGGTGTTTCAGTTTTGAACACCATTCCTGCTAAGGGGTAAAATGCTGGTTTTCATAACCACGTTTGTCTTACTTTCAATATTACTTCAGTAAAGTTTGCAGTTCGTTTTGAATGAATATTATGTTATGTACCTGAGTAACAAAAGAAAGTCCCAAAATAATTCGTCCAAGTTTTCATTTTCTTATTGATTGCTATTTTTTTACTGCTGCTATTATTTTGCACACAACTGTATGTATAACTTTATTGAACATAAACAAGTTTACAGAAAAAAAGTAATAACAGTACATTTAAGAATATGTACAAAGGCGAACTTATCCCTAATTGGGATTTATTCCAACTAACTCTTGATAATAAATAAAAGCAAATCAGTATTGTTAGTAAATGCTGCCAGCATCCTCGGTACAATGCCACAAGGGCCAATATTAAATATAGGTTAGGTTAAGTAGATTAGTTAGATTTAAACTATGTAACATAAATTGTACAGTTTTTAAAATAAATAGATAGATAGATATGATTATAATACTCTTTATTGCACACCTTAACAAAAAAGAAAACATGGTTAAAACAGACGATTTTACATAGAGGTACACAACAGGCGGTCTTATCGCTATAAAGCAATCTCTTCCAGACAACCTTTAACTAAAATACTTTAAATACTTATTTAACTAAAAAGAAGGAGGTTTTATGTTTTATGTCGCTAGATGTCCTTGTATCGACCCGAAACTAACGAACGATATGTCGCTTCGCAATATACTAATTTTATATTTTACGATATTAGTGCGCGATTTAGAAGAATAGTAAATTTTTGAAATGACGTTTTTTGACGTCATCGAATGATTGAGTGATATTTATTGAATAAAACGCTTATTTTGAATTTAGCCGACTTCAATAAAGGACGATTTTGAAAAAAAAAATTAATCAAACTGGCTGAAATACTGATGGGATTTTGGAGAAATCGGTAGAACTTTTTATATCTTATTTAGATTTATATGATTATATATAAATTGTATGTAGTTAGATAATATTACAGAGAAGATTAACATATTAAAATAAATAACAAATAAAAAAATATAAATACATAATTATGTGTTTACCAAACCTTTGAATTTGAATTTAAAAAAAGTTTGCAATTATTTTTAATTTGGTAATTGTAAAACAATAATGTGAGCGATGTAGTAAAAACATATCGTCGTACGAAAAGTGGGACGTTTTTCCTAAAAAATTCACAAATATAGCATTGTAAAATCGAACTAAGGCACTGGTCTCACCGCGAGCTACTAAGCTTTGAACTGTCGGCTATAAACACGAACAAAAGATACACACTCCCGTGTAAATAAAAGAGACACGGCGATACTCGCCCGGCGGTGATAGCTGATAGCTGGGCGAGTGTCGCCGTGTCTCTTATTTACACGGGAGTGTGTATCTTTTGTTCGTGTTTATAGCCGATAGTTCATAGCTTAGTAGCTCGCGGTAAGACCAGTGCCTAAAATACTTTTATGCAATTATAATAATTATTTTTACCTAATTTCCTTCTTCTGAGATACAATGTTACTTTTGAAGATTTATTTCTGTAGCCTTCCGTCGCTAAAGATCATATTCGCAAAACATGATAATCGCAAAATATGATAATCGCACAACATGATAATCGCAAAATATGATAATCGCAAAAGATCATGTTCGCAAAACATCATATTCGCAAAATACGATAATCGCACAACATGATAATCGCAAAACATGATAATCGCAAAATATGATAATCGCAAAACATGATAATCGCAAAACATGATGATCGCAAAATATGATATTTGCAAATCATCACGATAATGATAAGGCACTGGATTATCATATTTTGCTAATATGATCTTTAGCGATGGAAGGAATAACAATTCCATGGACCTTACGCTAGTGCTGCCATCTCACCGCTCCCTAGTAGCGGAAAATGTAACTACTCTAATTAGAGGAGACTAAGTTTGTTGAATGATGTTTAAAAAAAACTTAAACGTCACTCCCAAAAATCGAACTTTTAATCTCAAAATACAAGATATTTGGAATTAGGATTATTGTATGATCGACAGAATACCAAGATAAGTGTCGCTATTAAGTTAGCTAGTTTCGCGACGGGATAGCGACATCTAGCGGTACATTTGGACGTTGGAGAAAGACTATACGAGTACAGTGTGCCTATCACAGAATTAGATTTAGATAGAAGAAACAAGTTCATTCATTTGTATGGCGGTCGAGCGTGTCAGATTTTGTACTGAAGTTGTTACTTGCCTATGATTATAAATATGTCTCAGGCCCTTGAGTATTCATATTTTTTTGTGTTGTTGCAATTAATATTACTTAAGGAGGCATTATTAATGTTTTTGTTCACTTAAACTTACAAAATTTGACGCCCGAAAGCTGCAAGCTGCGATTAAAGACGGACAACTCAGTAGATTTTACTGAGTTCATTTGACACGCTAAGTAGATACGTTTGCTTGATCTATGGTATATATGACATCTGTGTACAGTACTCATGAATCTGACAGCTGTGTGGACTGTGGACATCTTGCCTACCTATAGAGCGCCACCTGGTGGCAGAAAAAATATCGAAATCCCTCATTCCAGTATTTTTTATTTATTGTTGGAAAACAACCAGCGAAAAAATGATACATGCGATTAACAAAACTAGAATACAGATACGCCAAAACAGTTTCCACTTATGGGATAATGACATTTCTGTTGCTCAAATAAGACTTAACTAAATTAATTTATCTTCTATGACTTAGGTTTGGGTAAGGTTATTAAGATATTAAAAAATTACAAAATAGAAAAATAAAATAAAAGAGGAGAAATTTTCTCCTTCAGAGACAATTCGGGTATACCAATATACATGCAGCTTATTGTAATAAGAATACGGATTCACAGAACAATGTCTCATCATCATTATCATCATCAGCCTGTGTTAGTCCACTGCTGGACGTAGGCCTCTCCTATTAACTATGCGTATAGACACATTAGGAGGTAAATGCCCATAATCGCCACGCTGGGCAAGCGGATTGGCGATCGCAGTAATGTTTGTACTATGATGACGCTGCTGCCCATCACCAATCGTTTATTAAATAAATTTCGATAACAACTCATTGAAAATGCCTACATGATTAAAATTCTTACACTATGATTTTTATATTGACTTACTCATTGATTGACGTTAGAGAAAATGAGAACGAAGTTTATCGAAAACGTGTAACTAAAAACAAATTAAATACAATTTACAAAAATCTTACCCTACAATTTATTACTGGTCGTGTGTAAAAAACATTCAAACAATGACAAAAAATAGTTGTTTTTAGGGTTCCGTAGCCAAATTGGCAAAAACGGAACCCTTATAGATTCGTCATGTCCATCTGTCCGTCTGTCACAGCCGATTTACTCGGAAACTATAAATGCTACAGTGATGAAATTTGGTAAGGATATGTGTTGTATAAACCGCTACAGGATTATGATACTAAATTGTAAAAAAACCATTGGGGTGGGGGCCCTCCATACATGTAACTGAAGGAAAGAAAAAAAAATTTAGTTGTATATAAGCGTGTGGGGTATTAATAGAAAGGTCTTTGAAAATGATATGAAGGTTTATAAATCTAATTTTTATTTAAGCAAATCGTTTTCGAGATATCAGCTCTCAAAGTCTGAAAAATGTGTCCCCCCCTTCTATTTTTTAAACTACGCGATATAAAATTCTAAAAAAAATATATGTTATGCACATTAATAAACTCTATCGACGATTTTTAGTTTGATTAAATTATCTCCTATAGTTTTTGAGGTAGGCTGATTTAACTGTATTTTTTAATAATAAATTGATAATGGTACGGAACCCTTCGCGCGCGAGTCCGACTCGCACTTGGCAGGTTTTTTTTTTGAGGGAAATCACATACCTATATCATATTAGTATATTACGACACAAGTGCGAAAACATGAAATTCGAAACGAGTGGCGATGTTTTCGACAGCAAATCGACACGAGTTACGAATTTCCTTTTTGCACGTGTCTCGTATGACTTTTATTAGTACAGATGACCCTCCGAAGTTTTCGACCTGACGTAAAATGAACCACTTCTCGCACTAGCGCGTAAAAAAGGCGCCATCTGTATTAAAACATATTTTTTTACTTCTTTTGACATCAAAAATGCTTTGGTAAAGCCTGTCGGTATAATTATAACCACTCTGTATTTTAAAAACTGTTACAAATATATGTTATCGCACAACTCAAATTGTTCACCTGTACATAGTAGGGTGACTACTAAAAATATCAAACGCATCAAAAATATTTCCGTCTAGAGCGTTTACGTTTGAAGATGTCTGAGAATTGTCAGCCTCCGTAGCCTAGTTGGTAGTGACCCTGCCTACGAAGCTGAAGGTTCTGGGTTCGAATCCCAGCGAGGACATTATTTGTGTATTTATTTATCACAAATATTTGTTCCTTGGTCATGGCTGTCTATGTATTTAAGTACCTATATGTAATCTATCTATTATATATATCGTCGCCTGGTACCCACATCACAGGCCTTAATTGAGCTTACCGTGGGACTAGGTCGATTTGTGTAAGATGTCCTTATTTATATTTATTTTATTTTTATTATTTTACGTTTGA
>JALPQI010025911.1:0-17309 GCA_025490895.1 Thaumatotibia leucotreta | reverse complement strand
CCAGGATGGCGATTATAATCGGCCACATGTATTCGTAGTGACCGTGCTCAGCCTCTTTGACCATGGATGGATCCTTAACGTAAGGATAGAAGTCTGGTTCAGGGTCGTCGAACGCGTTATCGTTGTCCAACAACTTGACGGCGATTTCAACTTTGCTGTCGTCGCGGACAGTTGGCACAGTGGGTTTGGCTTTTGTACCAAGGGTAGGCTTCTCTTTCAGCTTGATGTTGAGGTCCATGTCGCTGTCCTCGTCCTCGCCGGAATCGTCCTCCTCGTCATCGTCCTCGTCCTCTTCGTCGTCGTCAGAGTCATCGGCACCATCCATATCGTCTTCATCGTCTTCTTCCTTATCGTCATCAGTTTGATACGTATCTTTAGGGTCATCGGCAATTTTGCCGTCGTCAAGAGTGTCCTTAAGGTCGAAATTGCCCTCGTCGTCTTTGTCGATTCTCTCCCAAATTTCCTCATCTGACACGGAAGGAAGAGGCTCAACCGGGTGGATAATAGTGGATCCGCAAGTTTTCTTTGTAAGCGATTCCCAGCTATAGGATCCTTCCTCGTCCTTGCCGTCTCTGGCCAGGTTAGCGATGCTGGCAGACTCGCCGTTTGATGATACCTTGCGTTTGCTGAGCCACGTCATAAGATTTTCAAATTCACGCCCGCAAACCAATGGGTTGTTGCTAATGTCCAAAGTGCGCAATTTATTCAGATTTTCCACTTCGGTTAACTTTATTTCTGAAATACGGTTATGTGAAACGTTCAGGAAGCTCAAGTTACTAAGGAGCGTTTTGGCATGATTCTTTTCTAGTCTCCATAGAGAAGTCAATTCAGCATGGCTCACGTCCAACCATTGTAACATGGGGGTATGAAGGAACAATTCCGCTGAGAAAGTTTTGATTGGGTTGCCTTGCAAATTCAGTCTACCAAGTTCAGTGTTCTTTTCGAAGATCTTAATGTCAAGAGTCGTTAACATATTATTGGCTAAATTGATGTCTACTAGTTTAGGGCAGCGGGAAAATACTTGATTACTTATTGATTTAATCTTGTTGCCGGACAGATTGATCTGAGAAAGTGCGGTGAAAGTCCTCAATGCATTGTCGGAGATTTCTTCCAGGCCACAATTGGATGCCTCAAATAAGTACATATTAAATTGATCAGCAGAGCAGTTGAATCCATCTTCTGGCAACTTTTTAAGATTCGGGTTGTAAGAGATTTTGAAGATGTCTAGTTCAATATTTTCTTTGATAAGAATGCTCGACATGAGGTCGAGTTTGTTGTAGGAAAGGTCCAAGTAGTTAAGTTCAATCAACTTGTGGAAAGCCTGGTTGTGTATCTTTTCAATGTTATTTCCGCTGAGGTTAAGATTGGCAATGTACGTCATTCCATTGAACATAGATGGTCCGACAAACTTGATGTTAGTTTGACCAGCATTCAACGTAAGCAAGTCGGAGACTTGTAAGTCATATACAGTATCAATTGGATTTCTTTGAATGTGGAGCGTGGCGAGCTCGGTATTTTCCGAGAAAATGTCGTTTGGTAGAGACTGGATGTTATTGTCGCTCAAGTCAAGTTCTTCCAAGTCTAAGAGCTTCTTGAACGTATCGGGATCCATTTCTGACAAATTGTTGCCAGCCACATTCAGGTACATTACACTTGGTAAATTTTTGAAACTGTTAGGTGTAATGAATTGCATATTGCAGTAGGAAACATCAAGCTCCTGTACGGACGACGCGTTCAAGAAATAGTCCTCTGAATTGGGTGCAGGGAATTTAAGAGGGTTGTTTGAGAGAGTAAGTAACAACAGTTTCTTGTTGTTTGCGAAAGTTTCCGGGTGCAGACTTTTTAACTTATTATTGGATAGGTTGACCGCATAGAGGTCCTGTAGACCATGGAAGGCGTTAGGGCCGATCGTGCCAATCGTACTGTTTACAATTTTGACGGTTTGCGGCGATTTGATGAAGGCCGAGTTTCTTGAAAATATAATCGTCTAGATTAATGGGGAATCTCGGGTCAGCATTTTCAATAACTAGATCTGTTATGTCGTCGCCGAACTTTTGCGTCCCGATTTCGAGGCGGTTGCACTTGGCTATCTTGTAGCCTTGGGTAGCAGTGCATATGCAATCTCTAGGGCAGGGCTTGTCCTCGCTGAAGAGAACTTTCTGGTCGTCGGCGGTCTCGTAGTCATCATACTGGTAGAGGAAGTTATCCGCATCTTTGTCAGTCTTGGCAGTTTTGTTGACGGGCTCGCTGAGTGCCAGCGTGCTCGCCACCAGGAGCAGTAGTAACTCCCGGAACCTCGTCCCCATGTCGTTGTGAACTCTGGAAAACAGAAAATACAGCTATGAGAACGGGAGTCGATTACAGCAAAGTTTTTTCTCGAAACACGCGGTCGGTCACGTTACAAATAACAGTCCTTAACAATGGTATTTCCTTTTCACACTATTTTTCAACTTTCTGCTAATCTAGCACAATTGACTTAACGTTGTGTTCAAAACAAGAATGAATAAGTCTTTTGTTTAGTCAGACGTATATATAAATTGCATTAAAATCTATTTGGAGATGCGGCATAAAACAAATTGTGCTGTTGTTCATTTGTCTTGTGAAGACGAGTGATAAATTGAAATTGTGCCTGGAGAGAATGCGATAGTTAACAGCTGGCAAATGAGTTACTAGATATAGATATAGGTATGGCGCGTTATAAAACAGATGGTCCTGGCATTGTTCTAGTGAAATCTTATCTGCGCTATGTATGTCCATCTGTCCGCCTATCGCAGGAGACATGTGACACTCCGCAACCGATTGTGCTGCTATATTAAGTAGGCATACTAAGGTCACCGAGATACCTACCATTTTAAATATGCAAACAACAATTTAGAAAAACACAATGTTAGTCTAATTATTTATCCTTATATTTTAGATTACCTACTTAAGTTATTTAGACAAAGGGAAAATTTCAGAAATACAAAATATGTGTGAGTGAGTAACATTTTGTGGTCTTTGAATCATAATATAATTAACGGCTCAATCTAAGCTGCTGACAATATAAATAACAAACTATGTGATCATCAACATCACATAAAATTTTGCTAATATTCTAAAAGTCTAGTTTATTCGGTTAATACTTAACCTTCTATTTTCTGTTCCCGAGAAATTTTGAGATGACAAAATATCGAAGTCGCCAACCAGGATACTGACGACAGGACGACACATCCCAAATTAAGGCTCTAATATGCATCGCATTATTGCAAGTCTACATGTATCTAATGTCATTGTCTATTTCATACAATGACATTTTTGGCAAAAGTTTTATTGGTACAACTTTTGCCGATTAGATCGCACAAAGGGATAGGGGGGAAGACTTCGTTTTCAGTGGTCTGACGGGCCATTTATTATGAATAAACAGGTCAATGTTGAACTGAATGTAGGTACATACAGCCTAGGCAAAATAATTACTAAATCACTGGTAGTAAAGACTGCACGAACCTTTGCGTATTCACTTGAAAGTGCTTTAAAAAGAGAAACCTATTCTCCGAATAATCACACGTTGAGCAATGTCGTCAATTCCATGCAAACATCTAATCTTTATCAACTCTTTATTCGTCAGTGAGTCATACGGATGTGTCTAAAATTACATACCTTCAAGGTTTATGAATTCTATGAGATTTGATTATAAACTGCACTAAGAATAACAAAGAAAGTTGACACTTTGAGGTAAACTTTTTGTACCGTTTCACGTAGAGTATACAGGTTCACTGTTAGACAACGCATCGCACTGAGGATTGAGTTAGATAAGGAAAGATAAGATAGCGGTGGGCGCCGTTCCACCCACCTTGAATCAACAATGATACATTCAAGACATAATTATGTATTGGTCGGACATCGTGTAGGTACCTAGGTACAGTATGTAAGGACTACGAAATAAAATTAAGTGGGGCGCGTTATTAACTGTAAACAAACCGAAAGAGCTGGCATTAAAATAAATTTTAGTGTAAGTACTTAACCATTATTCCTGGCAGTCCAATGATTCTGATCCATACTAATTAGCAATTTTGTTATAATTTAACCCTTAATTCAAGGCCCAAAATTATTAAGACTAGTATTATTAAGATTTTTGAGTGCCAAGGAGGTTTGAACACGACTACCCCCGAACTCTGTTGTATTAAGGGTAACTAAGATGGATTTACGCTGAATTGGTAACAAAATAAATATAATTCAAACTGCACATAAACGATCTTGCTACAAAACAAGAGATATACAGGGTGGTCCAAACCTTGACGTCAAAAAATTTTTTTTAGATGCCTCACGTCATGAGCTATCAGAATATACCCCATGTATGTTAGCCGATTTTTTGTAGTTTTCGAGTTATGAATTTTTGAAAATTTTTTTTGAGTAATTTTGGAATGAAGAAATTTATTAATAAAAAAAAACTATTGGGTTATTTAACTAGTTTCTTTTTGTAAAAGTATTACTAGAAATAAAGCATTTACTGACAAAAAAATTAGCGTCATCACTTTGATACAAGTAGGATAAAAAATAGCAAATTCAAAATTTTACGCTAAAAACTCATCAAATAGCATTAATGTACGTAAATAAACAATCAAGACATATCCTTAGGAATTTTCGTATTCTAAAGACCGCCCTATACCTTGAGCCTTCGTAAAAGCAAAAAAAAAGTGATACATAATGATGAGGATTTTTCGCAGTAGTCGATCAAATAAACTTAAAAAGCTTAAAATTTTAAAGTAGTTAAAAATGACTTGAATAACTACACGAATTGAGTTTTCGTGATATTTCCTGTCTTTGTTTATTGATAAAAACAACAAAACAGAAGAAATTCCACTTTATTTTTAAATAAAAAATGTAGAAGTTTTTTTTAAGTTTATTTGACCGACTACTGCGAAAAATCCTCATCATTAAGTATCACTTTTTTTTTGCTTTTACGAAGGTTTAAGGTCTAGGGCAGTCTTTACATTACCAAAAATCCTTGGGATATCTTTTATTTTTTTTATTTACGTACATTAATGCTATTTTTATACCGTTTTTAACGTAAATTTTTGAATTTGGTATTTTTAATCCTACTTGTATCAAAGTGAGGACGCTAATTTTTTTGTCAGTAAATGCTTTATTTGTAGTTATACTTTTACAAAAAGAAAATATTAAAAAAGCCCAATATTTTTTTTTTTATCAATAAATTTCTTCATTCCAGAATTTCTCAAAAAAAAAATTTTTCAAAAATTCATAACTCGAAAACTACAAAAAATCGGCTAACATACATGGGGTATATTCTGATAGACCATGACGTAGGGAACCTAAAAAAAAAATATTGACGTCAAGGTTTGGACCACCCTGTATAAGGACGATCCCCTGATATATGTTAATATCTCTACCAACGTGACGATCGAGACTCATGTTTGAGTCATGTAAATGATTTCTCTAGAATAAATGTTTATACATATGATAATAATTTCAGTGACGACATATTTTAACATGAAAATGTATTGTATAAACGAAACCTTGCAAAACTAGACCAACTAGGCATACATACGGTAAACAATTATTATATTTCAAGATTAATTAGGTAGCGCGAGCGCGTATAGAACACTAGCATACCTAGACTAGGTATTTGGCATATTGATGATACCGAAAGCTAACATTGCAACACCTTTCGCATATTAAACACGAGCTGTTAGATAAATGATTCGCTTTGCATACAATCGGAACTGGAGGCCTATGTCGCAGTGCGTGCAGAAATGTAAATCGATTAACCGACTGCATTTAATCGTGACGATTTATGAATCACTTTTATATCCCTGGCCCAAATCGGATAGTGACGTAAGCATTATTTTATTACTTCAACGAAAGTCTGTTGAACCAGATGCATAGGTACAAAGTAGGCCTCAATACCGCAACCCGTGTTTTATTTTATACAGGTGTCATGTTCTTGATTGATTTTACGGAGAATTAAACACTTGCATTGTTCTGTTATTTTCAATTTCATTCAGTTGTGGATTGTCTTTTCTGGTAGTATAATTGAAAGCTGTACATAAAATACTCGTACATAGGTATATCAAAGTTTTTATAAATCATACGAGCCGGTAAATACATATATATTAATCCCCTAAATATCTAGGACCCAGTCCCACTGATGTACAAAGGACTCCCTTTTATAGGTATTTTTCTAAATTATTGTGACCTTTTACACATTACACATTTTAAATAAACTTACAGATTTTAATGTACAACTACAAATGAAGATACGCCGGGCCCAAACAACTGGAAACTGAAACTAGAAGTAATGTTCGTGTTTGACGCAAGGATGAATTTGAAGACGGAAGAGTAGTAGGTAGGTACAAAGGATACAATTTTAGCATATTTTAATTTGTTGATTTAAACTTACACGATTATCATTATCACTCATATTTTACTGTGAACGTGGACCTTCACTATCGGCCTCACCTCAAAGTCACTTAACGAGCTACAGAGAGGGTTATACAGGCTCAAAAATTAAACTAAACTAATCTAAAGTCACCGACAACGACATAGCCCTCCGGTTTAGCAAGCTGAAGTGGCAACGGGCAGGCCACATTGTGTGCAGAGCAGATGGCCGATGGGATCGAAAAATGCTCGAATGGAGACGTGTTTGGCAAATACCATGTAGGACTTCCACCCACAAGATGGACAGACGCCCTTATGAAGGTCGCTGGGAGACGCTAGATGCAGGTCGCTTACAAAATTCCAAACATAATGGAAATACAGAGGTCCAAAGAGGAGGCCTTTATTCAACAGTGGACGCCTTAACCTTATAGCTGAAATGATGACATTTTGACGTTTGTGCCTGGGTATGAAAGAGGTACCTCCATAAGTACCTACGTCTTACTAGCAAAAACATAAAAACATTACCCACCTTTGACCTTGTTCAGCCAAGCGGGAACTTCTTTATTGCAACCTGCAACAACAAAACCAGTTATTAATCACATGCCGTATGTAGACAAACAATCTTATACAGAACACATATGTGGCGTGATCCGCTACTATTATTATTTAGGTACGGAGCGTAGTTTATAAAAGTGAAAACAGAAACAGATGTCAGAGGTCGGTGGCCTAATGATGAATGTTCCTTGTTCACGTTCCAATTGCTATATCGATTTTGCATTCAAATAACATGTCTATTCATGTGTGTAGTTTAGACAAGGTGATTGCTCACACAAATAGAACAGACTGCATAAAAGACATCTTTAGGAAAAGGGCTGATGGCTATTATTCTTAGGGCAGCTCTTCACTTGACGACGGCTGTTCATCATATTAATATTTCGTGCTAATATTGTTTCTTTCTATAAACCTCATAATTCGGCTTAAGTAGCCATCTAAACGAAAAACAAGCCACGTAGAGTTGTGAAACTGTATTCAGTATAGCGTACCCTATAAGAAAAGTTTATAAATCTTACTACTTATACTTCAAAAGTAGCGGAAAGTGTTACGTTGCGATAGCTCTACACATTTTCCATTTTGAGCCTTGAATCAGTCAACTTATCATGTGCATATTAAATCCGTGAGTTCAAACGAGCACGCTTGCACATTCGATAGAGCTATTCGTCGAGCCGTAGGACAGGCCCAGTCAACTTGTGCAAGTACTAATACTGGTTCTAGCTGGCTCCGAGCAGCGTGTTGTAAGTAGGAAGAAATATTAAAGGATACTTTATTACATATTATATTATCAACGTGCAAGTTGGAATTTATGACTTTAATATTGCTAGAAGTAAATCTTCAGACGTGTTTCCTTGAACACACTTTGTAGCCGAGTTCAACATTAACTTTGAAATAATAAACAACGCTTAAAACTACATTACCTATCTACTATACATTTTAACCAAATTGTATTACCTACTTGATTACATTAATATATTACCTACAATCGCAATTCGGTTGCCTACAGTGATTTGGCATAAAGGTTATGATTATGAATAATACAATATTTATAACGCGAACATTGCTACAAAACCAGTTTATTGAATGCCTGGTTTGTCAAACGAAATAAAAAAAAACATATATTAATTTTAATTAAGTACAAATAAATGTAATACTTATTTGAGATTAGATTACGTAATATTTGATTTTTTGTGTTATTTTGCGTTTTTACTCTTATGTCGTTTTGGAGACGTAAATATGTAGATAGGTGTCGTAGGTCACATAAAACGTATATCACTGTTTACCTATTACAGATTAGTTTCCACATTCTCAGCTACAATCTTTTATTTATAACACCTAGAAACAGCGAGATCGAAAACGCGTTAATTGCTTGTAATAAAATCAAATGCAACACAGCACGAACCGTTATTCGTTACGTACGTAGCTTTATAAATAGGTTGTTCCGCAGTTGGAGAGTCGGAAGTTTGTGGTAAGGAGGAAGCGGGGCTTAGGTTCGGCCCTGCGGTTGGCATGTCCCCCGGCAACGGCTTCGAACTATAACAACCCCTATTTAATATTTATGTTTAATCCATCTTGCATTTACAAATTAACATTTGTAAGTTTGACGCCAACTTGCGTCTAAGTAACTTGGTAGTAAGGGTAGTAACACTAAAAGTCTAAAACCGTTACAGATGATAATAAATATTATCTCTACGGATCGCGTTTTTTTCCAAGTGGGTACTTTAACTTTTGCAAGTTGACAAAATCTACGGCTATGTATACTGCATTGTATGTAGCTTTCTGTAGATAGTAAATTAATTTCGAGGTAACCTTTTACCGCCCGCCGACTTACAATAAACTTTTCCTTCTCAAACTTGTGTTTCAAGAAAAATATCTAATTTTTGCTTTACGTAGTTTCCAGAATAAATGTGCAAGTCGAAGAATAAAAATATGTACAATATCTACATTTTAACTTTTTAGCGTATGTCGGTTTATTCAATAACATTTTGCGATATTGCGTACTGTGATCACGTCAGACAGTTCATGATTCTGCTGAAGAACGTCATCAGTGTTGTAAACTTGAAGTCATCGTGATATGCTGTATTGAGGATAACCTTTTGGGAATTTGGGTCCTTTTCTGTCGCTTAGCCAGATAGCACATGTTTGTACATACATATATTATTTACTTTGCCCTGTTTGTGTTATTTGATTTGCATACCTAATACATATATTATAACTATGACTCATTCTGAAAGTGACACAGCCTTTTTCTACAGTAGGTACTTACATACCTACCTTATCTTACCTATAGCAATTTTCGAAACTTGTAATGACATTTGTGACACTCGAACTTTAAAATTAGTTGCAATTTCAAGTATTATTTCCCGATCACCTTGCAAAACAAAAACGATAATTTCAGAAGATCAAAATTAATCTAATCGTCAATCGACTCATTCGTATGGTTGGTAATTTATGTGTCTAGCTGAATTTATTTTACTTTGAAGGCGTTAGTTATTCAAATCAGGACAGCGACTCTATGTTAGTTCATACTATTTAGCATTGCCTGGAATGTAGATGAGGTCGTTAAATGCTTGCTATGTAACTAATTCTCATAGGTACATTTTAAGTTTTTGATCAAGCCAGGTTATTGTGGCCTGAAAAATTTACTAGGTACGTGAGAGTCCTTATTTGTTGTCCTTACCATTAGTTGGCGGCGAGAGCTAACTGTATCGACTGCGTAGGTAATTAAGTTACTTTCTATCCTTTTCGCTAGCACCAATCTGTGTACGAGCAGATGATCAGATAGCCGTACAATGAGTTGGCAAGTAAAGGATACGTTAGGATTTACTTGACATATAATGCATTCAATCGCATTCGCACTCTGCCCTGCTAAGCATAATAGCGATATCTAAAAATAAAATTTTATGCAAGCATATGCACCTTAAATTCTATAGCTGACAGTTCCATTTCCAAATGCCTCTATTTTTGAGATATCGCTATTTCGCTTAGCAGGGCAGCACTGATATATTGGTGCCAGCGCGATGGCTTGCTTTACGTATGGAGAACAATCAAAGATTATCGATACTTGCAAAGTCATGGTACGGCTATAGAAAATATCGCAAACGTTTAGGCATGTGGTCAGCTTATGGTAATGACACTCGTTGCCCCAGGCGTCAATTTACTTGCACCTGGAATGCGTTTATTGGCATTCTTATTGTTGACAACTTTTAGGCATAGAACTATTTGAGCATACACGGATTTCACGTATGTATCAAAGGGACATATTATTTTTGCAGTGAGCACACGTCAGATATGATATGAGATCGCGACTCTCTACTTTCTCTTTATTTGTGTTGAAAATACTTTGCATGCGATATTACTAATCTTATCTAAGTATATTCATTTTATCATTGATAGTACAACTCAAGTTCTAATGCTATCGCCCGGGCAATAGCTGTTCAGAGATTATCTGGACCCATATCAACATAAAAGCTACACGAGAGTGCAAAACACTTTTAGTCGTAGCTACTTAAGATCGTTTTAATAAAAACAGTGCCAGATAGTTTTTTTTTTCAACTTGCGAAAATATACGCTAGCTTTTTTAGATATCTATGCGAAATCATCGGTAGGTATAAATACCTATATCTAAGGTAACTTATTTAGGTAGATAACTTTGTAAGGTAAGTAATGATACATATAGTAATTGGTGGTTAAAAAAAAACTAACTGTTAAATCTAGTCAAATATCTATTCAACCCAGAATATCATAATTATTTGGTACCTATATTTAAGCAGACGGTTAAGTATAAGTAATAGAATGAACGAATTTTATACAGCTTATCATGTGTGTCTAGGATTTTACAGTCCATTTGAACAAAAACGTGAATGTAGTAACGTCTAAGTATAGCCTCGGGTCATTCAAATTTGAACAAAAAGCGTAGGCGATACAAAACGATCGTCATTACCGACTTACGAAACAACATGTATAAGTTACAGTCTCACTCATTAAATACGATGATCTATAATATATTGCGATTTTTGCACTGACTTTACCATATCATAGACTTGAGGATGCTCATCGTCCACGTTTTAACAATTTTAACAAAGTTTATAAAGATTTAGTCTTCAGTAAAATTGAAATTGTAAAAATCATTAACATTCTTAATTAGTTCGTAATCCAGATTAGCATTAAACATACATTCGCACTTTGTGGATTAACGAAGTGATTATTTTTAAATTTATTGCCTTAATCGAAAAACGATTGTAGGAACTCCAAAATAACTTAAGTTAAGACGTTAGGATAACAGGGTGCTTAGCCAAGATGCCAATCGCTAGCGCTTAGTAGCGCAACGTAGTTTTCCCTCTCTGTCACTCTTTCATATTAGTGCGACAAAGACAGTTAGCTGCGATTAACGATGAAGCGCTAGCGATTGGCAACTTGGCTAAGCACCCTGTGTACACCAGTTAGGCGAATATATACATTGCAGCATTGGGCACACTTAACTTTTTTCAATACGGACAATACGTGTAATATTTGCGTGTTTTGACTTTTGATTCTTGTGTTTTTGGATTTCCTTCATAGCCTGACGTGTTATTTTTAAATGCAAATTCTTCGCCTTGTTCCACTGAAAAATATAATTAGTAGTCTATATATACAGGGTGCTTCTTGAGTCATGAGCAGGAGTGAACAGGCTACTACGGACGGTCATGCTGACCGACTTTCACTACGGCGACAACCAAGAAATCACCAAAAAAACCTTTAATTATGAGTTAATTGATCCTTAATTGATAGTTAAGTATGAATTAACTCATAATTATGAGATTTTTTTATGCAATTTCTTGGTTGTCTCCGAAGTAAAAGTTGCTCAGCGTGACTGTCCCTAGTACCCTGTTGACTCCTGCTCATGACTCAAGAATCACCCTGTATAAGGTAAACGTCCTAGTACTCGATAAGCTGGAGCTCACTGTTCAATAACTGACACCCTGCTGTCACTATTACTGACTTAATGTTAAAGTTGACATCCTACGGAACGCTGAGCATTACATTTAGTCATTAGTTACCCTTATTATTAAGTCTACCTTAATTAAGTACAAATAACATAAATACAGGGGTTATCAACAATAGGTCTATCATTGATTTGCGATCAACACTTGACAACATAGTACCCAAGGCTGTGACTAACTGGAAAGCCCATCGGCACCTGGCATTGATCTCTAATCTCGCCCAGACATCGTTTTATATTTTTGTTTTTGCATACGGACCAGGGCGCGTATGTAGTTTTGCGGCATTATCAAATTACAGACTGGGGCCACCTGGCACGCTCATATTATGTTCCATTCCACGTAATATATGCTAATTTATGTTCGGTCTCGTTTAGAAACACTGCTTGTCTCGCAACTGTTAATCACATTCGGTTTTCAATTGAGATAACTCCTTTCTACTTACAATTAGTAGGTCCCTAATATAAAGACATTACATCTCTTGCTTGCTGATTACGATACTAAGTAGCTTTTTGTTCACAAAATAAAGGGAGTCTGTAGGTACGTGGATAAGGAAGAGTGGAGTATGTCGAGGGTAATTCCATTAAATATAGGTACGATTATTTATTTAGCAAATCCTGCCGTTGACGTGTTTTACAAATAATAAGGAAGATAACAGTTTAATCCTACTTGGTTATTAGAGTCAGCTTTTGTGTTAGTCAACAATCAGGGGCCCGTTTCTCAAAAGATTGTAACTTGTAATACAAGTGGAAGTCTTTTTTAGAACCGTTAACAAGATAAGGACTTCTACTTGTATTGCTTTTGCGAAATAGGTCTCAGTAGAGTTTTTAATATTTGGATTTATTTTTGGGTGATTAGATTTTGTTTTTCGAGATGCATGACTATTAGGATCAATAGTTACCTTGGTGTTTAGCAATATTTAATGGGCAGATAGTGTAAACATTTCATTTTCAGCTTTCCCATTATAATCATAAAGACTTTTTTAGATTGCCCTATAGAGCGGTGCCCGCGTGTCTGAAATCGACTTGTTTACCCATTTACCCCACAATTACTCATCACAAAATACTATATGTAAGTAATTAGTCTGTAATTTTTATTTGAAATATGTAAGATTTCATATAAATATCATTACAGCAAATATTTATTGCAATTAGCACAAAAACAGCACTTTAATTTTATACCGGAATTTTTAATAAAATGTCATGTCGGTAGATGAAGTTTGTTGACTTTATCATCGTATGCGTTTAACATTTTTTAGATAACAATAGGAGTAACGACCTAAATGCGAAGTCCTTGTACTTAATTTTCATCACATGGAAGATTATAAAAAGACATGTGTGCGCATAGCAGGTGGCTTGCAGGTGACGCCCAGACGAAACTGAAGTAGGTAGTTGAGGAGACCCGTATATTATAATTATAAACTATCTGCACCATCTATTACCCTCACAAGTTTGTATACGTGGCTGGTAATAATTATATTGATTATTGCATGAATAGAACTGTTAACTATGTGCATACATTTGCTTCGTAAGATCTTCTAATTAATAGCGTACATAGAGACAGTTCGGTAAGCAGAAGCAGCACCAATACTCGATAAGTAAAGCAGTCCATCACGCTCCCTTCAATACATCAGTGTGATGCTAACGGAAATTTTACTTTCCAACTCATAGTAGCTGCAGACTTCAGATTGGCAATTTTGTCACTTATCGTTACGATTAATACTTTCAAAACTGTCACTGCTAACACATTTCTAAATGGCTCAGGGTGCTTAGACAAGTTGCCAATCGCTAACGCTTAATCGTCAATCGTAAACGAAAGGCAGCTAACTGTCTTTGTCGCTCTAATATGAAAGAGTGACAGAGAGGGAAAACTGCGATACGCTACTAAGCGTTAGCGATTGGCAACTTGGCTAAGCATCCAGGCCCCTATACCACAAAACTTTACAAGAGTACAATTCTACAACATTGACAACTTTTTGTACGGGAATTTATGCAATTTTGTACAATTGTACGCTTGTAAAGTTTTGTGGTATAGACCACAGGACTATAATTATGAAGATAAACAGTTTATTATGTATTTGTCACTGGTAGTTGTAAAACCAGTTCCGTCACAGCTTGGGCACACGCGGGTTTGCCTCCTGATGAGGACAGCTCATTATGTCTGTCTGCATTTGAAATTGGCTGTGCGACAAAAAATAACCGTACAAATTGGCCTTATTTGGCGATCAGATGTTAATGAAAAGGTCACTTTGAATACTGAACAAAAATGAAACAGGTTACTATTTATCTATATTTTATTTACAGACTTTTGCAAACGGATGATAGAGGACCTACCGGTTTGATCATTTTATCTTTTTTATTCGCAAATACACAGCCTATTAATTTATGGCATTACCAAAAAAACCTGTTGCATTCGGTACATACTTATGTTATAACTCCTAGTTCTCTTCTCTTCTCCCACTTGAGAAAGTTCGAAATTTCTTAAGTCACTTAAGTACCTATAAGGGCTATAAGACCTCTGTCAATAGTCGATGTCTATTTCATTTTCTTTGAGCTATTATAGGTAAGTACATTGCATACACTGTAAATATAGTATGCAATACCTACCTATCAAGTTTTACCTCAATATAAATGTAGTTAAACCGCCTTAATTGAGTGAATAATTGGTATGTGGAGCAAATGCGAGCATGAGTCAGAGTTGTTTGACTACAAAGATAGATTTGAACTTGAAGAGGACGAAGAATATCGACATGAGGTAATGTTTTGTCTCTTGCAAAATAGTGAGGAGAGATGATTATGTATCCAGCAGCTTTTGAGCTCGAGATATATGAGAAAAGCCAGTTGATATAGTTCCAGTGGTATTGGTTGTTCGAGGGTTTGACTTGGCTGGATATATGAACCTACACATTAAAGTCTTATAGGAGCGAGCGCGGGCGTGATATAGCACGCTTTTGTAACGCTTGATTAAACAACATATTTGCAAATATTTAGGTACTTTACATCCATCACAAGTTATTTCTATAGTATTCATCAAACTGGGTAAAATTTGGTCAAATTACAGAAAGAAGATGTTATGACAAAACATTCCTTGAAAGATTTGTTCAAAATGTATTCTTTAACTAGAAAGGAAGTGTAATATTTTGAACCGATGCTGAAAGCTTTAGTAAGTATAAATTCGATATCATATTATGTATATAGGTCCTATGCGTAAGATCTGATTTTGCTGGTTGTGTGACTCAACCTCGTATAATGGCTGACGAGGTTGTGTCATAAAAATATATTTCTGTACAAAATACATACATTTCATATACGAGGTTGAGTCTTACACCATGGACATACGAGGTTGAGTCACACAACCATCGCTATGTGTTTGCTTCATTGTTTCTAAAACGCCCTTAAACACAACGTAGCAGAGATCATACGTCGAAATGCAAGTCAGTATCGACGGTGGTACAGTCACCATCAGATATATAGATGCGGCGAGGGTGCTCAAAAATATATGAACATGCACTCTAACGCTATAAAAATAGAGGTTAGTGAGCACACTGGCCGATCCCATATTTCTGATGACGACTGTACAATGGCGTTCAATCTTGTAATCGAGATGGATCAGATTCCTAGCCATTACTCTGAATTGATATCGTGGAGAGAGCGCATTTATAGTAATGTGAATGGATATTACAAGGGCCAAACGCGAAATACCTAGTTTTACGCAAGATTTAGCGCATAATAGGTTTATACAGCTTCCTAGTACGAGCACATATTTATTTTCCATACTTCATGCATGGAAATTAACGGAAATATCTGAAAGGATATTACGAGTATGCACTATAATGGTATTTCAGATAGGTATTTGTCTCATCGTGTAAAGTTTATAAGATTCTAACTAATCTTACTATATAATATAAATTTTTAAACAAAACAACAACATTATTGTTCTGTTTATTTTATAAATCAATTACTTTTCTCTTTTTATTTTAGTCTGTTTATTTATTAAGTCGAAATAAATAATGCACCATTTAAAACGATTAAAACGAAAGGTAGCTATCGTCACCTAATAGTTTCGCATTATTTCGAACCCTAAAATTTGTCTGTAAACTTTTCTAAAACGTCTACCTACGTAGAGACAATTAGATAGCTCCATGTTCTTACGTCACTGCATTAACCTTAAAATTTTTTGTACAAAAAATGTACCTACAATGCTTGAGTGTTGAATGTCATGATTGTCATGACCGTTGTGGATGTGTTATTGGTACCTGCGTCTACCTGCTTTTCCTCGCAAAAAACCCGTGACGACGTCTAACTCATTTCATTGCAATCAAGAATCTTCGTGTCTGCTGTAGGTAGAGATTATTGTTGACATAATAAGTTGATAACAATTGAAGTTCGGGTCTGTAAGGAAGCATCTGGGGATTTTCTCTTGTGTTCTCTCTATTCTTATGGTCATGGGTAGGTGAAAGATGCAAGTTGAGTAAAAATGTTTATGTACTTGATTTATAATTAATGGCAATCGAATGCAGATTGAAAAATACTCAAAGGAAATAATTATAAGTTATCGCTATCAGAGCAATTCATAACTGACGCACTTGCTTTTGAATGAAAGAGAATGATCATTTGATATGTGAAATATTTGACAAAAAATTGAATAAATTTAACAACCAATCACAGTTACCAATCATGGCCCAAATATTTAATACGGGCAGCGTGATATGATGACGCCACAGCCTGGAAAGTCCGGCCTGGGACACAACTGGTTATGAGGCTGCTTTCTTTGCTCGGCTTTGAGAGCCGTACATATTTTGATCTGTAGTAATAGGCATTAGAATTTCTCCCATTTACTTCATAAGTTTATTGAGCAAATACATAGGTAATAATATAAATGGGAATAGTTAATAAGTATGCTCTTTCATGATTCTATAAATTCCCAAGTGTCTATTCTCTGTGTTAGAAACACAGAGATAATTGTGAAATAGGTACTTATAAGTTATATCGCTTTGTTCATTACGAAATGTCCGTCAATCAAACTTACGACCTGTATCTTAAACCTTCTATTTTATATTACGTGGTTTGTAGCAAGTGTGGGAGAGATAGCGTAAATTAGAATATATGTATTAATAATATACGTAACTCCATCACTTCAGCTTAGCCTGCCAGTAATTTAGTCTCTACATTTACAGAAACAGCTGCTCGTACCGCACCTCAGCACTAACCGTTTCTTTTTATACTCGTACTGCCAAGAAGTATCTATGACTATGTAATACGAATGCTTTGATATGAAATATGGACGCCAAACGTGATTTTTCTTAAATTCGATTCCTAAATAGTAGGTATGCTTGGCAAAATGTGCCTTATCTTGACGTTATTGCCGCCGAACACATTGCAAAACTGCGCTTTTGTCAGCCAA
>JALPQI010025910.1:0-16760 GCA_025490895.1 Thaumatotibia leucotreta | reverse complement strand
TTTATTTGAAAGCTAATTTGAATTTGGTTTAGTTCTGGCACTAGCATCTATATAATTCATAAAGCAAACCATATAAAACATAAAACAATAAAAAAAACATACCACTAAATAGAAAACCCTATAATTCGTAAAGCATTATGCAGAACAAAATGCTGCTCATCATCAATTTTAATAAATAAATGGTCAGTGACACTTCAATCCCTTAGTCGACTCTTACGACACCCACGGGAAGAGTTGGAGTTGTGACAAATGTATTCTTACTGCCGTTACCACGCGACGAACCTATACCTACTATAGGAACAGCATAATAATATGCTCAGCATTCCGCGCCCGGAACTAACCCCTAACTTTAAAACACGTCATTTCCTCACATTACAAGCTATTAAACCAAGATCCCTACTTATTCAAAAATTTACGATATGCTACACAAAATAAAAGTCACTTGCGCCCTTTTGCTCTAAGTTTTGGGTCCCTAATGGTTAAACGTATTATGGTTCTTTCAATTCGTTCTCAGCCTTTCTCTGTCCAGGAAGCGTTGACAATAATAGGAGCCTAATGCTTTGTATTGACTTGCTTTTTACGTGGCTTTTTGCCATCACTTGAAGTTTACAGTTTTTTTCTTTCTAGTCATAAAACAGTAAGTAACAAATGCTTATATTTTCTTGATCGATCGGCATCCTTCGTATTTCAGAAAACAGGATATTTTCACCGATCACAAAAATACACATGCAGATGCACATTTGGGGTGTCTGAGGATTAAGGTGTTAGGCAGTCATCAATTGTGCATTTTCTAGAAATTTCCTGCGTGGCACAGCTAAATTCTGGTTTTTTTTTGTCGCCTGCGTTATTTCCAGGACCGTTATGATCTTCAAACCTTCAAGAAAAAAGCATATTCCCATCTTAAAGGTCAGTAACGCACTTGTAATATAACGGGTGCTGCGGGTGTCCATGGACAATGGTGATCGCTTACCTTCAGGCGATACGTCTGCTCGCTTACCTCCTATTCCATAAAAAAATACTGTGCAACTGTACGAGATAAATACGCTAATCACGAAAAAGGATTTACTGTTTCATATGGAGGAACACTGTATTAAATGAATGAACGTATGATGTCCATAATTATTTGATTTAGATGAATCTGGATTCAGTCTGTATACTGATCCTGCCTGCAAGACTGAACGTTTCAAATTCGAACCCCGGTGAGAAAGAGAATCTCGAAATACATGTCTCTGCATGGAAAATGCTTTTCCTTTTAAAAATATCCATTCACCTGAGACAGAGTTTGGTCAAAAAATTAAGGCACGTAAGATATATCGGTGTTTCGCTGCCACATGCTTCACTTTTCGTACTGAGTCTACTAAATAAAACAAGCAAATCACATTAGCTAAGAGCCTTGACATCCAATTTGCTAGATCAAAGGCATCCTAGGGTTTTAGGTCCCACGTCTCACGGGTACTTAATTTGGTTAAAACCTTAGTTGTAGCCAAATTAGATTATAACCCGACAAAGCATTATCATGAATTCAAATAAAGGGGGGGTTAAATAATAATGTTGAAATTTCTTACATAGTAAACGAATATGATAAAAATCATTCATTTGTGGTATATCCAGTGCCTTGAGTTGACAAAACAATTGACGGATAGAAATTAAAAGATTACAAAAACCTAAAAATCTTTATCAACCTCTGTTTTTTGTATTTCTTTTGTTTTGTGTACTTTTTAGGGTTCCGTAGCCAAAATGGCAAAAACGGAACCCTTATAGATTCGTCATGTCCGTCTGTCCGTCTGTCCGTCTGTCACAGCCAATTCACTCGGAAACTATAAATGCTACAGTAACGAAATTTGGTAAGGGTATGTGTTGTATGAACCGCTACAGGATTATGATACTAAATTGTAAAAAAAAACCATTGGGATGGGGGCCCTCCATACATGTAACTGGGGGATAAAAAAAATTTTTTAGTTGTATATAAGCGTGTGGGGTATTAATAGAAAGGTCTTTGAAAATGATATGAAGGTTTATACATTTTATTTTTATTTAAGCAAATCATTTTCGAGATATCAGCTCTCAAAGTATGAAAAATGTGTCCCCCCCCCTTTATTTTTTAAACTACGCGATATAAAATTCTAAAAAAAATATATGTTATGCACATTAATAAACTCTATCAACGATTTTTGGTTTGATTAAATTACCTCCTATAGTTTTTGAAGTAGGTTGATTTAACTGTAATTTTTTTTAATAATAAATTGATAATGGTACGGAACCCTTTGCGCGCGAGTCCGACTCGCACTTGGCCGGTTTTTTTTATTACGCGTGAGGTGTACAAAAAAGAGTTTTGTATTGTATTGTATAGAAAAAAAAACAAATATGATAAAAGATAATGATAAATCGAGTTTCTCTCAACACACTATAGAATACCTAATTGTTTTCTTTTGTAATGTACCTATATCTGCAGTACTAATGCGGTTTAAATATCCTTAGCTATCGACTCTTTTAAAATGCTTGCTTTCAATATAAAACGTCCAGTCTCCAAACTTCTCTAAAAAAATCCATCAGTGTTCAACTAGTTCAATCCAACACTCAACCTCTTTGTCCGTGTCCATGCTTAACTAATCTTCGAATACTGATCCAGCAGTTACAAATTCCACTCTTGTCTAAACTTACACCCGTACATCCAAAAGGAAGTATCTCTATGGAACTCTTGCTGACTTACGTTTTTTGGATTGGAGCACAAAATTGCATAAGGACGAAGGGATAGTTGAGATTTTTCGCATTGGAATCGTCACGGAACCGTTTGACGATCCGGCACGATTCCAATCAGGGATTGGAATTAGTAAATCTGAGAGGAAACGTGTATGGTTTTCTAATTAGCGGGGCATCGATTTTGCTGGAATCTGTACGTTGGGAACCTGTTTATGGAAATTGTGAAATACGGCAATGTTACTGTGAAAGAATTGAGGTCTTACTAGTTAAACTCACATAAGACATTCAACATGCAGTAACATCAACAGCCTCTCTCTCAGCTCCACAGAATTAGATTTGGATAAAAGAAACAAGTTCATTCATTTGTATGGCGGCCGAGCGTGTCAGATTTTGTACTGAAGTTGTTACTTGCCTATGATTTTAAATATGTCTCAGGCCCTTGAGTTTTCATATTTTTTTGTGTTGTTGCAATTAATATTACGTAAGGAGGCATTATTAATATTTTTGTTCACTTCAACTTACAAAATTTGACGCCCGAAAGCTGCAAGCTGCGATTAAAGACGAACAACTCAGTGGATTTTACTGAGTTCATTTGACACGCTAAGTAGATACGTTTGCTTGATCTATGGTATATATGACATCTGTGATCAGCCCCCTGCTGGACTCTTCCTATTAACTATGCTTATGAACGCTGCGCATTATTGCCTCCTAGTAAATGCCTATAATCGCCACGCTGGGTAAGCGGGTGGGCGATCGCTGTAACATTGATAACGCTGCTGCCCATCATCAACCTTCAATAGATAAATGTTTAGTGTTATAAGAGTGGATTAAGGGATAGGATCCCTTTATCCACTCTTATAATTAACACCCACGGGAAGATTTCGGATGGTGACAAATTTATTCTCACTGCCGTCACCATGCGGCAGCAACATGTGAAGGGTACACGGAAATAACATGCCGAAAAGTCCTTATGAAAATCAGGACTTTTCACCTAGTTTTGTTAACAGTAAAGTTGTTCTTCTGTTTTTGTCTTATGAAAATTGAATTGAATAGACATGTTTTTTCTGTGAATCCTTCTTGTAAACTATCTATCTCTCTTGTAGGCTTACCCCGTTATTCATAAACGTCTGCTAACTTAACAAGCCGCTAAGTATTGATTGTCCCCTTTGCTCTTATGGACACATTGTTAAGACCGAAAGGGACGAACAATTATTAGCGGCTTGTTAAGTTAGCAGACGTTTATGAATAAGGGGGTTAGCACAGGATTAGTGCCACAATATGTCGCCGCGAGATAGTCTATCCATACCTCTTTTATTCATATAGTTAGTAAAAGATGGAAAATCTTTCTCACAGCGACATACTGACATACCAATCATGTGCTAAGCATACTTTTTGCACCGATACGCGAGTACGAGCGGGTTAGGTAAAAAGTAAGTCTGCGTTAATATTACGGCGGCAGATCATGGTACCTGTTTGTTTGTTAAATGCACCCTGAGAGCTCACTCCAGGTTGGCGTGATTTTTTTTTATAGAATTGGCTTCTATTTTTACGTTTGCATTCATTTCTATTTTATAACTGACTGTACTCGTATTATGTATGAGCTTAAAAGTTATCATCCCCACAAACATACAAAACCCGGTTACGCCTACGAGTACAACAGATTATTTATATTTATTTAAAAACTTTTCTATTGTTTCTGAAGATCAGCGATAATGCCTTTTGTATGTTTTGTTTTTACTCCTGAAAGGGAAACTTGCGCCAGTTTTTAGGGTTCGGTACCTCAAACGGAAAAACGGAATCCTTATAGGATCACTCGCGCTTCTGTCTGCCCCTCTGTTACGAGGTTGATTTGCTAACTACTGGATCGAATGAGTTGAAATTTGGCACACATAATTATGTAAGTTGGTGAAAGATGGACGTGGGCGTAAATTAATTTTAAATATGAGAGCTACTTTTCCCCAAAGTATATCATATTTAAAATTAATTTATTTACGTTAAAAAATACAAAATCTGACGCATTTATAAAAATAAAACACTTAAACCTATGAAATATAACGATAATATAAAACTAATTAAATATAGTGAATAAAACTATCTAACTTAAATTAATCGAAAAGTCCGCCACGAGTTGTACCTGGAGCGAAGGTACCCATCACACTAGCAGCGTTACCACGTTGAATGGCGATGGATAACCTTTGCACCAGGTACACCCCCGCGCGGGCGTCAGATCCCCTCTCCCATATACGACGTCCAACTTCTCGGATGAACGAAATTGCTTCAGATCCCCAGCATCCAGTTGTTTCAAATGAAAGAGGCACAAATTACTTTATTTATTTACGTAAAAACAGAATATTAAAATAATAGATCTTGCGATCTGTATCATGTGATACGTATCAAATGAAATTATTCCAATTATTTTAAAAAATAGGCGAAAAATGATGTACTATAGTTTTTTCTAATCAATAAATCTGTAATGAATATATATTAATCAGTTATGATATCCTTTATTTATTCCGTCTTCATTAATTTGTATCACTAAGAACTTTATAATTTTGATCCATTTACTTTACGGGGCTTTCTATCCTTATCACATTAAACAATTGACATTAAATATGATTGAATTTCCTTACCGACAACCAACTGCCTTCACCCGTCATTCCCAATTATGTATATTGCTATTAATTCAATTTATTACTTTGAATAACCCCAGATTCAATCTTCATTTGGTTCAAAAGAGCGATAATTTATAGGACTTTCATAGTTCTTACGACCTTTTATGTACTTGCTAGTTAAATTTATTGGCGTTTACAATCCTGCCTGGGTAATATGTGTTGTTTGTTGTGAATTAATTAGTCATTTTGAATGATGATGTGTTGTAACGTTATTACAATATTTACAGGGTGACTGAAGAGGAATAGTATTTCAATACAAACAGCTAAATGTCTATGATAAATTGCCTTGCAGAACTCGAAAGATGAAAAAAGAGTATTGAAAACAATTCCAGTAAAGGACGACCTACGTCAGTATTTATTGTAGTAAAAACAGAATGAAATTCTTTTAAAATATAACCTTCAATCAGCTTTTTCAGGGATGAAAAGTAATGGCCCGAAAAAGGAAAATCAAACATTCTGTAACGAATTGAAAACATTGTATTTTATTCCTGCGTCACAACACACAAGGATGCTACATGCGCATTTTAAAATATGATAAGTTCGTACATTTCAGATAAATTCTCACATAAATTTTGATATGAGAGGGATGAATGGAGATTTGATACATAATTAATTATTTAAGTATACATATATTGCATATCTATCTATTCAGCCCGTGTCCACCCACTGCTGGGTATAGGCTTCTTCTTTATTACGCCACTTTCCTCGGTCATGTCCTAATCGCATCCATTGCTTTGTTGCGGTTCGGCAGATGTCGTCGGACCATCTTGTCGGTGGTCATCCGACGTCGGTAAACGAACCGCACAGCTGAAGTGGAGATGGGCAGGACACTTTGCGAGAAGTAGCGATGGGCGGTGGACGAAGCAGGCTACTGAATGGTGGCCTGGGTGGTCAAGAAGATCTGCTGGGAGACCACCGACAAGCATATTACAAAGAATTAAATTCCTCAAATAGAACTTACTTCTCCAGATAGATTTCAGCGACGGCGACCCCAATCAATTGTTTTTATTTTTATAGTTCCGTATAAAAAATGAGCCCTTATGGTGCGACTCTATCCATCCGTCTGTCTGTCTCGGTGTTAAATATCTTGAGAACCGCTGAACATTGCTTATTCAGTAGTGGATGAAATCACTAAAGAAGACGTTTTTGACTAAAACTTATTATTTGTCAAAACGCAATAGGTAACTGAAAGGGTAAAAGGTAGTTAATAGTTATCTTTGCATAAAAATCTGCAATATTTATTCATTTAGAAGATTCATTAATACGCGAAACCGATACTAGCTTTTTTGTTTTAAAGGTCTTTATTTCCAGTTTATATAAATTGCGTTGTCTGCGACTGATACGAACTCGTGAGGAAGGGTTTTGAACGAAAGGGTGCCTAAATCAACAACACAAGGGTACCATTAGCTGGGATCAAATATTCCAAATATAATTGCGAAAGATATGAGGATTCAATGAGATTGGAATCTTGGGTATGTTACGGGTTTGGGTTTGAAATGTTGAATTGAGCCGTAATTATTTTACCAGAGTTAGGTTTAATTTGGAAACAAAATTTTATATTTTTATAGGAATCGACGTTGATGAGTCAACGCAACGTTGGCTTAGTGTGGGGTTTCATCAAAAACGGCGAGTACAAAGTTAGATCTTTGTTTGATAATGTAGGAGGTAGAGAATGATTTTTAACATGAAATTCGCCTTTTGTACGATCATCTCAAGTAAATATTTCTAGTGCAATAAAGGTTAAATAAATAAATCAAGAAATGTGGAATAAGCATACTGTACGACAAAATGTCGTACAGTATGCAAAGAATGGTCAGTGACACTTTAATCCCCTAGTCGGCTCTTACGACACCCGCGTGAAGAGTTCGGGTGGTAATAAAATGTATTCTTGCTGTCACCACACGGCCCATGAAGGATGAAAAGTAAGTCCACGTTAATAAAGCGGCAGCAACTCATAGTGCGCGAAGGTTCTCGAGTGGCGACCACGTACTACGAGTAGAAGGCGCAGCGTGGGTAGGCCTCTCACAAGGTGGACTGATGACCTGGTGAAGGTCATGCAGGAGTCCGCTGGATGCGGGTGGCACAGGACCGGTCATTGTGGCAATTTTATGGGGGAGGCCTATGTTCAGCAGTGGACGTCTTATTCCTGAGATGATGATCATTATCATCATATCAGCCGGAAGACGCCCTCTGGACCTCCACATGTACCGGTTAGATGCGACCTGCATCCAGCGTGTCCCGGCAACCTTCATAAGGTCGTCTGTCCATCTTGTTGGTGGACGTCCTACGCTGCGTTTGTCTAGCCGTGGTCTCCACTCGAGCACTTTTCGACCGCATCGACCATCTGCTCTGCGTGCATTATAGCCTGCCCATTGCCACTTCAGCTTGCTATAATAATGATGATGAATATGATCATGGTACGGTTTCTAGACGTGAATGACTCGCATGATGAAAATTTGATCAGCGATCGATAGCGGCTACGTTTCTCGGCTTTTAATACTTAATGCAACTATAACGCTTAAACGTCATACGGAAAGATAGCTGTAAAATAGAATTTCATATTTTTCGGTTTCGAAATACTTTATCCATTTGTACCGGAAATAGAGTATATTGAATGTACCGGTGTCAATTACTGAATATTCCAAAATAGTTTTGAAGATGAATTGAAATTTCTAAATGCATTTTGCTAAAGGTTTTGTTTTTTGACCGAGGATATAAATTTACCGTTTGAAGACATAAAAGCGAGCTATGGCCTACGGCAGAGGGGTGACACTTCGCGTTTGCGCCGCATCCCTTCATGTACATTATGCCGCGTTTACCGAAATGGGTCTAGATCAGTGGTATCTGCGCAGTACTTCGAAGCGGACACATAATTATACGTGTTTTTGTTTACCTTAAAAACGTTCATAAATTATGCTTAAATATTACATGTATTAAATATTAAATTGCTTTGATTTCTAATTACTTATCCCTGTTCTCGGAAATCTACTAGGCAAGAAATAACACGATTAGCCAGGCAGGGTTGTCATCATCATAATTAAGGCGGCCTGGCCCCCTGTCGCTACAGCATCCTCCATTCGGCCCTGTTTTGGGCTTTTGTCTTGACATCTTGGTACGACTCGCTACAGCATCATTCCGTCAGTTGAATCATGTATGGTATTCTAAGCTATGCTCTGCCTCTGGTTGTCTTTATTCTTTCCTCCAAGATGGTAATATTTATCAAACTGTGCCGGAGTATGTGGCCTAAACATTTTGCTCTGCGGTTTTGAATGACAGATTATTATGCGTAATTTTTTTTCTGCCATTACAAAAATTTCCTGGTTAGTACGGCTTTCCGTCTAACTAATCTTAAGCATTCTGCACCAACACCACATCTCAAACGCTTCCGGACGCTGGCGGTCTTCGGTTGTGATGTTCCAACTTTCGCATCTGTATAAGGCATACTCCAAATTTATAAGTTTTGATGAAGCTTTTTCTAATATTTAAGTGGATTTTGCTGTTGTAAACGTGTGAAAATTTGCGGTGAAAGCTCTTAAGCAATTGCTATTCCAGTTCTTATTTCTTTCTCGCTTCTGCCTTTTTCTTCAAGTATGCTTCCTAGGTATGTGAAAGACTGCGTTGTACAGTCGAGGAATTCAATTTCCTACCCATTTCATACCTTGTCACAGTGACAATCAATATGGAAGCTGCTAGGACTGTCATATTATGACAAGGTACGAAATGGGTAGGAAATTAAATTCCTCGACCGTACCTACTTTACGCAATAATGGATTTAGCCTACAACAACACTTCTGCTCCTACTCATTTTGTGCCTATTGTTGATATTATCGTGACCGACATTTATTAGTTTCAATTAGAATGTGACATATTACTTGCGGCGGTGGACGATAAAACCAATCATCATTTCAATATTATAATAAGACACAATGTTCGCAAATTTATATATTTATTACGAGTACAGAATCGTCATATAAATCCATCAATAAGTGTCGCTCTTGATCAGCTTGTAGTCGTAGAGGAAGGGCTTGAACTCGCGCACCGCTACCGGTAGTGGCGCTACCGCTACCGCGGGCTTGAAGGCCAGCGTGTAGGGCGCCGTGTCTACCAGGCGGTACTGCCCGTTCTCGTCCCAATGTACCTCGGCCGCGGCGAAGGCGATGGCGATGCAGAGGAAGACGGCTAGGAATTTCATGTAGAGCGCTGTCTCACTCTTACAATATGCGCGAAGCGCATATAGCGAGAAGAGCGCGATGCATCATAAATACCTCTGTCTCACTCTAACAATATGCGCGAAGCGCATATAGCGATAAGAGCGCGATGTATCATAAATAGCTCTATCTCACTCTAACAATATGCGCGAAGCGCATATAGCGAGAAGAGCGCGATGTATCGTAAATAGCTCTGTCTCACTCTAACAATATGCGCGAAGCGCATATAGCGAGAAGAGCGCGATGCATGATAAATAGCTCTGTCTCGCTCTAACAATATGCGCGAAGTGCATATAGCGAGAAGAGCGTGATGTATCCTAAACAGCTCTATCTCACTCTAACAATATGCGCGAAGCGCATATAGCGAGAAGAGCGCGATGCATCATTAATAGCTCTGTCTCACTCTAACTATATGCGCGAAGCGCATATAGCGACGAGAGCGCGATGCATCATAAATAGCTCTGTCTCACTCTAACAATATGCGCGAAGCGCATATAGCGAAAAGAGCGCGATGCATCATAAATAGCTCTGTCTCACTCTAACAATATGCGCGAAGCGCATATAGCGAGAAGAGCGCGATGCATCATAAATAGCTCTGTCTCACTCTGACAATATGCAGTTGCACGAAGTACATATAGCGATAAGAGCGCGATGTATCATAAATAGCTCTGTCTCACTCTAACAATATGCGCGAAGCGCATATAGCGAGAAGAGCGCGATGCATCATAAATAGCTCTGTCTCACTCTAACAATATGCGCGAAGCGCATATAGCGAGAAGAGCGCGATGCATCATAAATAGCTCTGTCTCACTCTAACAATATGCGCGAAGCGCATATAGCGAGAAGAGCGCGATGCATGATAAATAGCTCTGTCTCGCTCTAACAATATGCGCGAAGTGCATATAGCGAGAAGAGCGTGATGTATCCTAAACAGCTCTATCTCACTCTAACAATATGCGCGAAGCGCATATAGCGAGAAGAGCGCGATGCATCATTAATAGCTCTGTCTCACTCTAACTATATGCGCGAAGCGCATATAGCGACTAGAGCGCGATGCATCATAAATAGCTCTGTCTCACTCTAACAATATGCGCGAAGCGCATATAGCGAAAAGAGCGCGATGCATCATAAATAGCTCTGTCTCACTCTAACAATATGCGCGAAGCGCATATAGCGAGAAGAGCGCGATGCATCATAAATAGCTCTGTCTCACTCTGACAATATGCAGTTGCACGAAGTACATATAGCGATAAGAGCGCGATGTATCATAAATAGCTCTGTCTCACTCTAACAATATGCGCGAAGCGCATATAGCGAGAAGAGCGCGATGCATCATAAATAGCTCTGTCTCACTCTAACAATATGCGCGAAGCGCATATAGCGAGAAGAGCGCGATGCATCATAAATAGCTCTGTCTCACTCTAACAATATGCGCATAGCGAGAAGAGCGCGATGCATCATAAATAGCTCTGTCTCACTCTAACAATATGCGCGAAGCGCATTTAGCGAGAAGAGCGCGATGTTTCCTAAATAGCTCCGTCTCACTCTAACAATAAAACACAATTTGCAAATTTATCTATTTATTATCGAATCGCCATATAAATCCATCAATAAGTGTCGCTCTTGATCAGCTTGTAGTCGTAGAGGAAGGGCTTGAACTCGCGCACCGCTACCGGTAGTGGCGCTACCGCTACCGCGGGCTTGAAGGCCAGCGTGTAGGGCGCCGTGTCTACCAGGCGGTACTGCCCGTTCTCGTCCCAATGTACCTCGGCCGCGGCGAAGGCGATGGCGATGCAGAGGAAGACGGCTAGGAATTTCATGTAGAACGCTGTCTCACTCTAACAATATGCGCGAAGCGCATATAGCGAGTTAAGTGCAATGCATCATAAATAGCTCTGTCTCACTCTAACAATTATAGCGAGATGAAAGCGATGCGTCACAAATAGCTCTGTCTCACTCTAACAATATGCGCGAAGCGCATATAGCGAGAAGAGCGCGATGTATCGTAAATAGCTCTGTCTCACTCTAACAATAAAACACAATTTGCAAATTTATCTATTTATTATCAAATCGTGATATAAATCCATCAATAAGTGTCGCTCTTGATCAGCTTGTAGTCGTAGAGGAAGGGCTTGAACTCGCGCACCGCTACCGGTAGTGGCGCTACCGCTACCGCGGGCTTGAAGGCCAGCGTGTAGGGCGCCGTGTCTACCAGGCGGTAGTGCCCGTTCTCGTCCCAATGTACCTCGGCCGCGGCGAAGGCGATGGCAATGCAGAGGAAGATGGCTAGGAATTTCATCTGGAAAAGAAATTTAAATGGGTTAATTGATCCTGCTAAATCTTTGTAAGAGTGGTCAATCAATCATATTTTCTATTAACAATCCATGAGTCACAACTTTACAAATACCTACTTATAGCTTAGTGAGTTTCTATTGCTCTAAATCACAGACTGACAATTTTTTTGTTACTTTTTCACGCTCTGTAGTATAGGTGATAACTTGATAAGATCTTCGCAATGGAAATGACAATGGGTATCATGAAAAACAAGATTCACTCATTGTTTTCGAAGCAGAGTCAAATGGACGAAACACTTGCTCGAAACTCAAAACATATTCAAACTCTATTGATAATCAATTTACCTACATTCCCTGTTGGATCCCAGATTGTTGTAGGTAAATACGCAGCATATGCTTTAATAGCATGTTCCAAGAATAATATTATCTAATGTAGGTTTCTCATTAGAAGGATTTAATTTAAATATCATTACTTATAATAACGTCTCAGTAAGAAAATAACCCTACCGTTAAAATATTCTAGTCCTTTATACTAAAAACAGCCTTAATTATATGCTTTTATCAAGCAACTTAACATATTTTGTTGTTTTAGGTAACGCTTTGTTCTTCATTTACCTCTACCGAATTATATTATATGGCAGAGGGAAAACAACTAAACCTTAATATTTCTTCAGACATTATGTTATAGAGACAGAAAAACCCAACAAACTAGCAAGAATATCGTGGGAGCCAACACCTGTCCCAGTGGCACACCATTAAAAAGGCTTTACCGCCGCAAGTTTTACTACGGCCCAAGCTCCTTTTGTATGGATACGAGGATAGTAATTTATCATCGGACGCCGTGGTGTCAAAATGGCGGCTTATCCGCCATCTTGATTTGCCAATTGCCGCAATATTGCTAGTCAGAGATTTAGCGTGACAGGCAAAAGGAAATAACTAATGCCAAGTCAAATAACGTCTTTATTTTAAGTCTTGTTTGATTTGATTTTATATAAGCATGTTTTACGGTGGACTACTTATATTTATTTTATTGACTGCTTTTTCATAGCGTTTAATTTAAAGCTGCACTTGCTTGCCTTTTCTATTTTGTATTTCAATAAATATAAAGCAGCTGTATGAAAATATTTCGAAGATTATTTATTTAGATGACGGTAGTGTTGCCATTGAAATGTGAAAGAAAAGTCGTAAGCAATGGTTTATATGATAACACTATTATAATGTTTCTATAGGAACAATATATACACGGTAATAACTAATATAGGTAACCATTATACAGATGTTCATGGTACATTAGGTTGGATAGAGTTATTCAGAAAAGATTCAGGTTTTTTCGAGTCACAATCAAATACAATTTTTTCAAATAATGAATAACGTGCTTACAACATTAAATTTTCATTAGACATGTAAAGTTTTTTTAATAAAGCAAATAATTATAGCACTTATTATTTTTACTATCCCAATATTAAGGTTCTCTAAATCCAAAAATTCAAAATAACCTCTTCTTCCAATACTCAAAGGCATTTGACTTAAAAATGAAAATACAACTGAACATTTTCAAAAACAATACCTTTGTTGATTCTTCGACGAGTTCTTCGTTGAAGCAATAGAACTGAATGATATCTTCCGTACAGAATCAGCGTATTTATAATTCTAAATGTGCACGTCTAAATTACCTAGCGGTAAAATTAATGTTAAACCCATCTTTTTCTACTTATCCCAATACTGCTGCGGTTTAGTCATGTAGAAATAATGATGTATCGTAATCAATTAGTAATTACGTTTAATTTACGTCTTCATTAAGTCTTCAAATACATATAACTTATATAATAGTTGATCATAAGATCATAATATATTTATTTTCTTCGGTTACCTACCGTGATAAGTTATTCATAAAATAAAACTATGGATCTATTTAAGTTGACATTTAAATTACTTTTACTTATTTATTTTTTATATATTTAGTTTGTAGGGTAAATTGTTAGTAACTGGCCCTCTAGTAGTAGTTGTTAGTGACCCTCTAGTAATTGTCCACCTTATATAAAAATGAACTCGATGTTTTTATAATTAGAATTCATTTTAGAAGAGCACGGCACGAGTAATTGACATTGACATGATACATCGTTTTAAAATGAATTCTAACTGTAAAGTGTAAGCACATAGAGTTAATTTTTATATAAGATAAGATAAGATAAGATAAATTTTTATTTCATAAAATCTTATGCTAGTTGTACATATAAAGTGGTAATAAAATTAATATACTATAGACGCATATAACTACCTTAATCTAACTTTACAGATTAACATAAATCCTGTAATACATGACTGAATTATTTAGTACCATTATTCACATAATCTTTTAATCCAAAAATACCTAGTGATCTATACCTAAACTAAGTAAGTTACTAGCAATTTACCCTAGTCAATATTCTTAAGTAGATATTATTTTCAAATTGGTCAGATTTTTGACCTATGGAATTTATATAATATATTATATCGAGTATATTATTAAAGGTGTTCATTTTTATTAAATTTGGTAAAAGAGTTTGACGAAAATTTAACTTTACTCTTTACAGGTGTAGTGAGAAATTACTTGCCTTCGGAATCGTTCGTAAACACATGCTGTTTCAGGCAGTGTCACCGAGTCTGACTGAAGTAGCATGACAGCTATTACTGTCAGTCTCAGCGAGATAGACTGAAACAGCATGACGTTGACGAACGTTTCCGAAGGCAAGTCATTTCTCACTACATCTGTAACTCTTATGCCCTAAGCTTAACTGCCAAAATAAATAAACACATTTAAGTACAAGTATTTTTAGACCCCATAGGCAATGGTGGGCCAACAAAAAAAAAATTGTAATAGATGATTGATTATTGTAATAAATGATGTAAACGTGTCGTATATATCGATTACTTACGCTAACCTTTGACCTACAACATTTTCAACTCCACTTTGACTTGGCAACAATATAATCAAACTTGACCAAAATAAACAATCGCAATACGAAACTTCGAGTTTCAACGAAGTTCAACACCCTATGAATTATATATTATACAGGGTGTTTGGGATAACGATGTAGGAATTTCTGGAGGTGGTAAAGGAGACTAATTGGAAGAGTTTGAACCCTATTTACCTTAGTCCAATATATGACAATTTTTTTTAAAATCACGTTTTTCAAAATGTTTAGTTTTATACCAAAAATTTACTTAAAAAGTTAAATTTAAAACAAAATATGCAATAGCATCTATTTTTTTTAATTAACATAACAATTAGTTCAGTAATAAATTTAGAAAAATTTTGCTCCCACTAATTTTTCTAGTTCATCATTACTGATTTCTAACAGTAAATTAAACTTTATCAGCCTGTGAAAAAAAAAGTATTCGGGATATGAGTCTTCCTATTTGAGTAAAAACATGCTTGATTTTCTAGGTTTTGATTACAAAAAAAAGTATAACAAAATAGCAATTCGTTCAAAAGTTATCGTCGATCAATTGTTGAACGCCGTCACCAAACAAAATAAGTTTCTTGTAGTTAGTAGGCAAGTGTGAGTTCAATTTTTTTATTAAAAAAAAACTGTCACATATTGGACTAAGGTAAATAGGGTTCAAACTCTTCCAATTAGTCTCCTTTACCACCTCCAGAAATTCCTACATCGTTATCCCAAACACCCTGTATACCCTCGGTTCCTCGCCTAGCCGCTATTTAAAACAAGAATGTCATAACTGACATAAACTTTGTATTAAAATATATATTTTTAAAAGAGAACTATCGAACCACAATACAAGTTTACCTTTTCATTTCTAATTAATTTGATACAACGCTAGAAATAGTAATGTCAATATACAGCGTGTTTTCCTTCACTTCATTGGAACCAAGTTTAGTTTTAGTTTTATTTCAGGATTGGTTTTAGGCGAAAAAGGCTATGAATTATATTAATTATTTTATTTTATTTATTAGACATACCAAACAGACAACATTCAATACATGTACAAACAATAATAACAAAGATCAGACAGGTATTAAGATATAATGCTACCCAAAACAAGTGTGTTCAGTATGATTAAAACGAGAGAATGAAACATCCCTAAACAAAAGTAACACGTATTTTTCACTGGATAAGAAAAAGAAATATAGCAGATAACAAAGAAAAAAAAGGTACATGTAAAGATACTATTGGAATACGAAATATTGAACAAGTACACAGTATTGATTGAAGTACATATATATTATTCTAGACAAATGACGGTTTCCACGGTTCGGTAGATTCGGCTACGGAGAATCTGAGAATGAGCGAAATAGTTTGTAGTACTCGACTATAAATTTGTAGTGCGATATATAATGTAAAGGCTGTGGTGCACGGCAACAAAAATACAGTCATGTGACCATTCTCTATTGTAGTTGTATTTTGATCAAGAAAAAATAGGAGATAAACATTCTTTGTACTCATTTAATCGTATCGCATTCCTTAAATAACGAATATAAATTAAAGTATGGCCGTTTCATACAAATTATCGGTGATTTCCTTTCTCAACGCTAGGCCTAGACTTAGCGGAAAACCATACGTGCGAGAGGAAGTACTCATATCGGCATCCCGCTCCAACTCATGGATTCGCTCGCCGCCGGTCGCCTTAGACCAATGTCGTGGCCGGGCCTTTAGACCAATGTCGTGGCCGGGCCTTTAGACTAATGTCGTGGCCGGGCCTTAAAACCTTCAGGCAAAGCCGGCTAAGGTATTAAGTTCCGTTTTTTTAAAGGAAAACCCGCTAAATATTCCCTCAATATTGTTTCAATTTCCTTGGCAGTCCACTTTGTTATCACGCTCGCCCCTCTCAATAAATGATGCACAAAAAGGGCAGCGCGTCGTAAACATGTCACCATCGACCCCGGG
>JALPQI010025909.1:0-19061 GCA_025490895.1 Thaumatotibia leucotreta | reverse complement strand
AATGATAGACATTTTGGAATATTTCACAAAACGCAATTATACAAATTATAGAGCGTACGTTTGTTTGAAGTCATGTGTGCGAGCCAATTGGCGATGAATAGTGTCAGTGACAAAAAGTTACCAAGCCAAGTTACTCACAAGCTCATGAACATTTTGTATACGAAATATGAATGATTTCTTTTTCAATTTGTGGAATATTGATATTGTACTCATTTTATTCTGGCTGGCCGAAATGGTTGAAATAGTAGATTCACATATCATCGAGCTTTTAAAATAAATAAGTTGCAATTCTTAGTCATGAATTTCTATAAATAACTATATTTATACCTAGGTACCTATTCGAATTGGAATCGATGTAAGAAAGGGTTCCGGACATTTAAAGTGTTTAAAGTAAAGTAAGATAAGTAATTTTAGTAAATTAATAACATCACAGAGAGTCACATCTCCTGATCTGATCTAACAACTTTTTGTTTATTTTTCTGTGATACGATCACGATAATGGCACTTGTCTTATTTACATCACGTAGAACGAATATCTGGATCTTGACCTAGCATGCACAATGTACTTATGAGCTCTCAAAATATCTCAAGAAAGTGCTTCTGCAAAAGTATGTGACTGATATTATCATGTCATATACATACATTATCTAATGCTCCTATCCGATTATTACAGGATATGCATCGCACGATTTCTGCTTTATTTAAATAAAGAAATTAAAATATATCACGGTACGTTCCTTAAAATTTGAATTGGCATTTTGTTTAATGACTAAAAACTCTGTTGGAGATAAAACCTAGTATTACAATAAATAATAATATTTTTGCCTATATAATGTCCAACTGCTAGGCACGGGCCTCCTCTCATACATGAGAGGGATTGGGCTATAGTCCCCACGCTGGCCCTAAGCGGGTTGGGAACTTCACATACACCTTTGAATTTCTTCGCGGATGTATGCAGGTTTCCTCACGATGTTTTCCTTCACCGAACACATACAATACATACGATTAACTAATTTTGTAGGTTACTAATAAAATAAACTGCGCAGTTGCGCACGCAGATACGCTTCACTAATTAAAACTTAAAAATCCTTTACAGAACATAAAATCAAACGAGTATTTTAATTTGAAATGGCTTTATCACAAAAAGCCAGTCTGCCGGAAGACGCACCAGGAAATGAGTGCGTTCGGCTAAAACGAGAACTCGGTTTTTGCCCACATTCTACATTTGCCGACTAAACCGCCGACGGTACACTATCATCATTTCTCCATTACTAACCATTCTTCAATTTTAAGTATTTTAGATTACTGCAATTCACAAAATATACGCGTTTTTTTACATGTTTGCGTTAATATTTAATAGCTATGTATGTGCTACGTAGGTGGCTATCAAAGCGCTGTTTCTGTCCGTTAAACGTTGCAAAATAAAAGTTTAATGTTTTTTTATCTCCGTAACTAAATACGTAAAAACCTATTAAAGTTCCAAGCATCAAATAAAAGTGATGGTCATCAAGATCGTTATTTGCAGTCTCTTCAAGTGTGAAATTATTCGAGACGTCGTGATCGTAGGTGGACATAAAAAAAATCCCTTGTCTGTTACAATGAAAGTGATACAAAAGTTTCTTAGAATGGAGTAAATAGCGCAAAGGCTTCGATACAAAGTTATCAATGGCTGTCGAACCTCGGGTAAGCAAATACTGAGTGAATACGTTAGGTGCATCGTATCCAGTTCTAAACAGGCGTAAGTGCATGAACATTGTGTTGGATATAGGCTGTTATGTGTCTTATCGGTTTTATTGTGACGCAGACGGCGGTGCACGTGTGGCCTCGTCGGCCAAAAGGTTAACTTTTGTCAATGCGAGTGTGAATCAAATCCGTTGCTCCATTTGATTTCTCGCAAATCATTGTCTAGCGATTAGAAAGGGAAGGACAAGACGCATATTTACATGGGATACGATTTTCAATGTTTATAGAACAAGCTTAAGTACCTATAATAGACATGCATATTAAAATCATTCAATAATCCTTAGATTTAATGCATAAAGTCTTAGATAGTTAGATAGTCTTAGTTAGTGTTTTCGTTAAAAACTGTCGTGTGGATATAGTTCGCGTCTTTCCTGTGGATATTGCGAAAAATGATTTTTGACCAAAAGGCCTAATTTTCGTTCGATCACAGATAATGTTATACTTGATTCGCATAACCAACATCAGGGTGTTTCTATCATTTCGTGCAAATTGGGAGAATTTGGGAGAATTTTTTATTTTCATTTTTTTGTTGTGGCAATGGTAAGATTTACGAAAAAGAAACATTAATCTATAATACATTTTCAATTGTACGCAAAATTGACCGATTTATGAACAAAAGATTTTTCCAAAAGAAATGGTAATGACGTATAGAATATGGGAATGAAAATGCGATGTTGGTAATGATAGGTCAAAAAAAGAAATAACGTAGTCGAAAGTTTAAGTTTGAATTTTGAGATCTTTTAATGAATAACTTGTTATATTTGGAATATACCTACTGAAAATGTAGTTTTGAATATTACTTGTTACTTTCAACAGTCAGGTGCATGATAAAAAACGAGAATGGTAATTAACATAAGATGGTGGCAATAATTTAATACTGAAATTCATTACCATAATTTTTAGTTCATTACCATTCTCTTTAGTATGTTAACAGTAAATTACGGTAATGACAAGAATGGTAATGACTTTTCCTTACCTTTTGTAGATTAACTCTTTAAAAATAAATGCAATTGCAGGTCCATTCATTCACTAAGCATTCGAATAGAATATTCATTATTTAAGTATTCACAGTTCAATAAAACACTTAAAAATTAATATCAAAACAGTGCAAATGGTAATGAAAAAAAACTGTACCAAATCCAAAACTCCGCCGCGATATATTTTTTCATAAAAAAATGGCACACGTCCGTCTTGTTCACTGTTTACTAGCCGACTGAGGTGGGGATCGCGGACAGAGGGAACTTGGTATAGAATAACATTTGCAATGCCTACTGGCCAATTCCGTTGTTGCAAACTATATATATGGTAATGAAATTATTTTCTTGACAAAAAGATTTTGCTGCAGTGGATTTAAATATTCAGTGTTAAAACTGTTAAACCACTAACCTTTCATTCCCTTATAAATACTTCATCTAAATTAAGTGGTTGAATCAAAGTAGTACATGTAATAGTTATGTAATTCGCTCTCAAATCTGTAAATCTAGGTTCTGACCGGTGATGGTAATGAGTTTTTAGCATGTTTATATTTTATTTATATATTTTATGTTGCAATAATAGAATCAATTTTAGATGCTAAGTATACCTATGAACCTCACGCAACATATAAAAAATATTTGAAATGAATTTAGGAGTTAATTTATTTTTTATTTCAGCAAACATATGATTTGCACGAAATGATAGAAACACCCATCAACGCTTTCGTATTCTACACGGCTTAACCATAAATTACACACACACACACACAAGTAAATACACCACAGGAAAGACTTATGAATAAATGTTGTTCATGAATTCAGGATTATTTCACTGTTGTTATTTATTTTTAAACTAACAAAATATTTAAAAATCATACGGTCTAGCCTCTTGGTCACTGAGCAAAAAATAATATCTTAAAGGCCTACCGTAGTGTATCAATGCAAAGGTGCATTATTAGATAAACTACAAGCTTGTAAAGTTAAGGATTTCATTAATTCAATTAATTTTCATATATTCATCACAATAAATTGTGTTAAAAAATTTAATACTAAATTTATACTATATAGGTATACTAAATTAGTTATAAAATTCGAATTAAGTAGAGTAAATATAAACAAATACAACACTAATTAACAATAGGGCAAATCCACAAGACTGTAACATGAGTTACATCGGTTACCAATTCTTTTGTATGTTCTTTTATTAATCAAGTAGAGTTAAGCGTCCACATAAAGACAGCTAGACTAGACATACGGAAATTCAACTTTGTTTAATTAATTTAAAACAGGAAAAAAATGGTAACTGTTGTTACAGTCTTGTGGATTTACCCAATGTCACTTAAAACACACGATGCATTGATCCAAGATGCATCTACAAACTGCAGCATCAGCGGCACGTCCCCAAGAGCAGCCATTATTTAATGGAGTCCCTCGAGTGTCGGGTCCCCACCACTCCAGCCGACGCAATAAAAACTATACTCCGCCCGCGCCTCGTCACGCAGAAGCCTTTATTTTGATAGCGAATTCGGTTACCCGCCATCCATTGTCCCGCGACGTTTGATTATTGATTTTTACGCCAAATATTCTTTTTTCAAAAATCCCCATTCAACGAAATTATTTCCTTTAACATTTAATATTCCACAAAAGGATGATGCACAATGTCATTAATAACCCGTATGGAACTTGTCGCGATTCATAGTATTATTCTTTTCGGATAAATCCTCTAGGTAAACACTTATGTGAATGTTCCGCAAGTCACGGTTGCTTTAGTCAAAAATGGTTTACGTATAGGCTACCCGATTACGCAGATCTATGCAACTCGTTATTAAATAAATAAATATCATGGGAAAATACATAACTTAACATAGTCGTAGCTTACTGTAGAACAGGTAGAGATTTCGTTATGAACAGGTAGCACCCATACGTTAATCACTATTAACGTATGGGTGCATTATTACCTTACCCACTGGTAAGGTATGTATAGGTACTCGTACAAAAACAATGTTAAGGGCTGTATACCAACAAACAGCATGTACTTTTGAAATACGAATATTCAATTAGTGAAGCAATTCTTTCCCATTTTGTAATATGTTGACATTACCTAAAAAACTTTACTTACTCCATAACTTAGGGGATGAAATCCCATCAGCACCTCCAGCTTCGTAGCCAAAGTCACTACAGGCTAACCCCTTAAACATACTTAAACTTGTGCTAATTTAGTAAGCCGTTAAGCATCGTTCATACCTTTCAATCTTATAGGCGTATTCATAATCGAATGGGGCAAACATTACTGGCTATTGGCTACGGAGATCGTTAATTTAGGTACTTCTTGTCTATTATTATACAATTTCACTACCAACCCCAATTCTTCGGTCGGCGTCGTAAGTGTCGAATAAGGGATTGAAGTGTCACTGACCATTCGTTTATAAAATATTGTCGATGGGCATTAGCATCATCTCAGTGGACACACTACTGCGATCGGCAATACGCTGGGACAGCGTGGCTATTAGGGCCATTTGCCTCCTTAAAATGCGTCTTTGCGCATAGGTAACAGGAGAAACTTGTTTAGCAGTGTACTGAAATAGGCTAAGGATAATGCGACAATGAATGTTGTAATACAACGCCATAGGAAGAACAACGACGAAACAAGTATAAGATTTATTTACAGCGATAACTGGATAACATGAAATCGATGATCTCAGATATGGCCGATACGGGGTATTCCGTGAAACATTACATCGGCGGACGCGGGCAGCTAGGCGGCGGGCTCTAATCTCTGCCCAACAGAAGGTAAGAAAGGAGTTTCGCGCAAACTTGTTTACTACAGTACGTCTAATCCTTTAATCCTCCAAGTATCGCTACCGTTCAGCCTCAGAGCGAAGCCTGTAACAATGCTTAATTGTCACCGAAATACTATACTTATCCCCTTTATCTTGTGTTTGGAGCCGCTACCAAAAGAAGCCTCACAAAAGAATTTGTTTGTGTCCGCTTTGCATCAGTTTGTGGATCGCCATCAGAAGCCGCCGTGTTTATGTTTAATCCGTTTCTAATGTCCTTTCTCCATGTGTACACGGACAAAGCGTCCCGCTTATACAAATAAAGTTTGCGTTCTCGCTAAAGGTCCACAATTAAGTCAAATGTATTCCGATCAAAATACTTTCGGTGAGTAAAGCCGACAAAACCAACACCGTCATGAACCACAGAAAAGGAATAAAAAGCAACCCTTAGATCAAAAGAGTATTCAGTGATAGACAACAAATCGATTCGTGAAACTTTTATTCCATTTTGGCAGAAAAAATAAAAGGAAAAATAATAGGTACCACTCGAGCCGTTGCTTGTTTTGGTGGAGGTTAATATAATTAATAAAAGAACTCGTAAAAACATCGTTTGATGAAACTCTATCTTCGCGAAATCAGATCTCGGCCTGCCCACTCCCGGGTCGCGGAGAAACCCCAGTTTTTTTCGTTTTATGTAAAAAGTGTAAGCAGGCGGAGGCTGTCGGCAGCTGCTCCGAGTTTCAACTTGCCAAAATCTCTCGAGTAGTGTCTCTCGAGCTACTTACATGGGTAGTAATCACCTACCCTGATAATATAAAATATGTAAGTACATTGCAGGAAATTTATTCGATACAATTATTTTAAGTTTTTAAGCTAACAATGGTTGCAAATGCCATCTTCATGGAGATGACGTCCTGGATTCTTCCGTGAAGATGGCATTTGTAATAGTGCCGAAATTGGGTATCGGGTGCTCAATAGTTTCAATTTACATAATCCGTAATAAATACAAATATCCCATTTTAAATCATACTAATATCGGTATAATTAATGTACATTAGCCACAGTGATAGTTTCACTATTCTCGATAGAAATCTTATATTTGTCATGTCTCTATGACAAAGTACCAAATGGTACGTAATAAATCGAATTGATTTATAAATACTGATATTTTTAGAATATTTATATTTATTATTATATCATATAGCTTTCAAATAGGTTCCTGCTATCTAGGTACTGCTATCTTAAGTACTTGAAAGTTGAAATATCAACAGAAAATGTTGTCTTACCTTAGGTATGTGTTGTTGTGTTGAATATATACGAGTATGTACCTATAAGTTACGATATGGTAAAACAAATAAAAACATCAAGTACCCATATATTTGCAATTAGGTGCCTAATTGTTTGAAATAATAATACGATCTGCCTATTACTAGACAAGTTTCTAACAACCTATAGCTATCTGGATCATATAAATAATAATTGGTACATTTGCAATATTGAATATATATTGTATAATACAAGTAAAGAACTTCTTTTTTACCTGCATTTCTCTGATTATAATATGATGGACGGTATAAAAAAACCGGCCAAGTGCGAGTCGGACTCGCGCACGAAGGGTTCCGTACCATTATCAATTTATCATTAATAAAACACACTTATATCAACCTACCTCAAAAACTATAAGAGATAATTTAATCAAACTAAAAATCGTTGATAGAGTTTATTAATGTACGTAACATATATTTTTGACACTATTTCAGACTTTGAGAGCTGATATCTCGAAAACGATTTGCTTAAATAAAAATGAGATTTATAAACCTTCATATCATTTTCAAAGACCTTTCTATTAATACCCGACACGCTTATATACAACAAATTTTTTTTTTCTATCCCTCAGTTACATGTATGGAGGGCCCCCACCCCAATGGTTTTTTTACAATTTAGTATCATAATCCTGTAGCGGTTTATACAACACATATCCTTACCAAATTTCGTTACTGTAGCATTTATAGTTTCCGAGTAAATCGGCTGTGACAGACGGACAGACGGACATGACGAATCTATAAGGGTTCCGTTTTTGCCATTTTGGCTACGGGACCCTAAAAAGTATGTAACCCATTATCTACAGTTCGCGTAATACCTATGTTTTTTTTCAAAAATATCGAACGTTCTGTTAAACACTGCAAACCCGCACACGTTATAAATCGACAGATAAAGGGCACTTTTTACGCCTTTTATACAGTTTTTGCGCAAAAACGCTTTATAACGGGTTTGCAACTTGATAACCCCAACACCTTGATCAATATGGGTTAGTAGTGCTGGCACCGGTACGGTGGTACAAGGGGTTTTACACTCGTACCAAGCTGCAAGTAAGGCGACACCATCCGGAGTAATGTTAACTGTTAAAGAGTGCAAAGGATTTCGCAGTTGCTGTGCCAGGTACAGTATTTTTTTAACGGTATATTGTGTACTCTATGTTGCAGTTATTTGCTATGTTTGATTCCATTGTATACATCATGGTTCATGGACTTCATGGTATTTAGCTGATAAGTATATGGTATCGTGGTCTTTAATGTAATCCAGTAGACCAACTACTGTCTAATACGAATACTTTAAACAATATATTACAAAGATATTATAATTATATAGAGTAATAAAACTATAACCAACCATCATATTATAATCATAGTGGACACCAATATAATTCCGCTTGCGCAGCGTGGCGATTCTGGGCATTTACCGCCTAATGCCTCTATACGCATAGTTGATAGGAGAGGCCTACGTCCAGCAGACTGTGATAGGCTGATGATGTGTGTAATGTGAAAACTATAACTCTCACATAGATATAATTTACATTAATATGTATATGCCATTTTAGTGGGTACAAAACAAATAATCGACCATAGTCAGAAAATAGTTGATCACAACTCACAATATTGATATGTATTTACATACGCGTACTTCTAGTTTATACTAGGAACCACATTTTTTTTTGTTGACGCAAGTAAGAGTCAAGGGAGTGGAGTGGACCATATTCGAACGTCTATTAACGCTTTTAAACTAATTAGGTACTCTAGTGTTTACACTAGTTAGCACAACACTAGGTCGATTTCAAAGGTTATATTCAATTGTTCAATATGTTTCGACAGTTGCGCATGACAAAATTAATTTACCCTGCAACCTTGTTGATATAGTAGGTATACATTTTTGCCCAAGTTATTAAACTTATTAACCGACATGACAAAAGGTTTATACATTTACCGGAATTCTTTTACATTTATTTCGTTTAAAATCGCATCTGAAGCATTTTTCGATCGATTAATTAATTAGATTAATTTCGTCTCGATTAAAATTAGGTTTTTTTTTAAGATTTAATGTTAACAATTTATCAATCGTTGTTAGACAAATCCGTCGATGGATTTAATAGCATATTTTTAAATTATTTGTAAGTAATTTAGGACGATTGATAGTTTAATCGATTGGTAAGCGATCGCGATGTTTTTAATTAAAATATAAATAAATCCCATCTATGTGTATTACATACACATATTTAAACCAAGAAACATTTAAAATCTCCGGCGGGTTTACATAAATCCACTTTCAATATTTAGTTAAAGTAGTTATCTACTTCAGTATGCTTAGCACATGATTGGTATGTCAGTATGTCACCGCGAGATAGATTATCCATCTTTTACTAACTGTATGCATAAAAGAGGGATGGATAGTCTAGGTCGTGGCGACATATTGTCGCTCAAATCTTGTGCTAAGCTTACTGATCTAATTAATATTATAATATGTTTCACACAAAGTAAAAATAGAAAATAGACGTACCTACTCGTATTAGCTACATAATTAATTTGCTCGAGCTACAGCATGCTTAGCCAAGTTGCCAATCGCTAGCGCTTAGTAGCGTATCGTAGAGTTTTCCCTCTCTGTCACTCTTTCATATTAGTGCGACAAAGACAGTTAGCTGCCTTTCGCTTACGATTGACGATGAAGCGTTAGCGATTGGCAACTTGTCTAAGAAGCACCCAGGTACCTACCTAAATTATTTAATTTTGCCACAACAAGAAACGAAACCTAGACAACCAAATCTCCCATTACCCTTTACATTCATTGCTCACTCGGAATTTTCATATCATACTTATTATCGGTGATTTGGTATCAATAGACCAATAAATATTGACTCGTTTGTCAATGACCCCCTGCAACACGACCTTGACAGAAATCAATACACAAGTGCACCAACTGATCAGCTGATCTCTTGTACAGAGTTCAATGCTCCCAGCATTGTTCTCAGCGTCATAAAAAACGATGCTGCATAAAAAGCGTGTCGGACAAAAACCCAACCCTTTCGCTGCAGCGGCAGGTACTGCAACCCTTTACAAAAAACCCCTGGGGAGGCGAACGGGTAAAAAAGGGTTGCATTACGCATGCGTCCCTAAGGATCAGTGCCCTTGCCAGTTTTTTACAATGGGTTTTTTAATCGATCGAGTTATCATTATTTTAAACTAATAATACGCTAGCTTTGTAACAGAATATTGATTTTGTCACGGCTAATTTGATTCGATCAAGTATCTATAGATACAAACATTGACCTAAAACAAACTTAATTTTTATAAATAGCAAATTCATTAGGATGATTAGGTATTTCAGTACTTTTATCATATCTGGCCTAATTAGTAACCAAAATTAGTAATCGGTACTTAGTTATCAAACTATCAATCAAGATCATTATAATCAACAGTTAAACATTGATCAATAAGTACCTACCTATTTAAACTTAGCATGTTTTCGAGGACGACTAGGATAATAAGCGCCTAGTAACATTCCTTTTAATGCGACAAACGACATGATCTTAATGTCCCGTATTCGGACAATTAAGTGTAAGTAGTAAAAAAGCGATTCCTTCCCTTGTTGTTCTCGAATAAAACGCGGATACCAGACGTCATTAATATTCATTTATATGAAAATCGCTATAAAAGCGAACAAGAAACAGGGCGCACCTTCTCAAGTCCTCGGGGCTATAATAAGAACAAATTTAACATTAACGACAACGCACGTAATTCGATAATAACACAAACAGTTATAACAAAAACACGAACAAAGCTACCAAACAGTGGAGCGAAACTATAATTAAGAAAGATAAATATCGTTTATTACTGTTAGGAAAGTCGATTAGAAAAAACTACCCCTTTCACCCCACAATTTGTAACCCGTGCAGTGCCCACGCCACGCGGCGCGCCTGTGTGCGCGGATACAGTGTACTCACTACCCACACGCCGGCGAGCATACCCACACGGTGCTCGGCGGTATGGAATGCACTTCAATATCATAATATTCATAGTAAATGAACAAGCGGAAGTGCTAATCTTAGACATAGGTTAGGTTAGTTCGATTTAATTTATGTAGGTTCTTGTACCTGTATAAATTGTACAGTTTTGAAAAAAAAGACAAACATAAATAAATTGTTCGACATCTAACTCGTAAGTACCTATACCTACAATATTAAAAAGATAACATTTTCAGAAAATTGCATATTTAAGAGCTTTAATAATGAAATCAAAATTTAACTTCATATTTTTGTGTTACAAAAATTCGTGTTGTTGAAACGACGTGTTTTTTTTTCATTAAATTCTAAATACCATATATTTTTTTGCAACCAACCCATTAAGAACTTTTATTTCTTTGAATATAAATATACATACATACTAGTAACCAAACAATGTAGAAAATAATGATTACCCTTTATGAAATAATATGTGATTTGGGTAAACCTAATAGTTTAAGCTTAATTTGAGAATCATATCCCAAAGCTAGTAAAAGTTCCTAATCCCGGTAAGAGGTATATTTGTGTGTTGATTTACCTTTTGTAACTTGGAGTTCCTACTCCTTGGCGTACTTAATTATTACATATGTAATAATGTATGATTATATATATGAATGAGCAACGCGTATTGATGTCCAACGGTTTACCTATTCCAAATTAGAGTAAGCCTTCTGTGATGTACCTATGTTAATTACTTGGACCTACAAACAACATAGATTCATTTTAATGTTATTACGTTACTTCCACTGACACATAACATAGTATATTATGATTGGGATGTAGGTATAGGTATTCCTGAACTTTACCTTGTCGCAGTTTTTAATCGCAATTGTTTTGGCCATTCATGTGTTATACACATACGTATTGTATAAGAATAAAGAAGCTGCCTCCATACGCCCAACCAAGCACAGAAAAAAATGTTACAGTTACATAACGCTTTTCCATAATAATAGAATCATTATCGAAAACAGAAGAGCGGGCAGCTGATTTATTGGACGATAATGGTCGCTGTCATAAATAGCTTTTTTAATGAACGTTTTTTTATTTAGTTGAAGCAAGAACACCGGGCTCTGCTTTTTAATGCAGTGTTTCAAATTATGTATGCATATCCCTTTTTAAGTTTATTCTTTATTAAAAACGGGTTTGGAAAAACAGCTAGTCAGCTTGTGTCGCGTGGGGAGAGGTCTGATTAGATAGGTAGGTAAGCTGTGCGTTAGGCAACTGTTTCTACTCAACACATTAGTGTTGGCTTGGGGCTTATTTCTCGAACGTTATTTGTATTAATACTTTATTATAAGTGTGTGTTGGTAACTCAGACTATTTTATAGATATTTAAAAACAGAATAAAGTATATGAAGGGTCCACGGAAATAACATGTCTAGTCAATTCAAATTATGCAAGGAAAACCCACGTTATTTTAAACAGAGAATAAGGTGTGAATTTGCCCTGATTTTTTTAAGCCTTGGACATGTTTTTTTCCGTGGACCCTTCATAATATCAGTAAATACCTATTAGGTAGCTAACTTTAGGTCCGGGTCTTTGTTTTCGTAATCTGTTTTTGTTGGATTATAAGTAGTCATCAAATTTTTTTTTTTTTAGATGAAAATCTTTAGGAAAGGGGGCAAAGATAAGGTGAATTATAATTTTGAAATTGTATTAAGACAAGCACTACCTATTTAAAGATAGATGGACATAACTGGGAAGCGGTATTCTTCGAAATGTCATCAGTAATAATTGAAATATATATAATACATTTAATATATTGTCTATTAATTTTAAATATCTCGGTCGATTTAGGTATCTCACAAAAGGTATTTCCTAAGTATTCATAAATATGTATACGTCTCTTCATTTTATTCGATTTAACAAAGTTAACAATAATATTATTGGTAAACATTTAGGTATTTTGTTTGTTATTGTTCTAACTATGTACGGTAGGCTGCAAAATATGTTATCGATTTTGAAAATTTGTAGCTTGTGCTTAGGATCGGACATACGTTCCGTAGTGTGTATATATTTTTAGATGTGAATGTACCTGCTTCATTTTGATTGTTGTGGGTCGATAATTTTATTATTTTTTTATGGTTTATAACTTCATACCTGCAAATGTATTGTCCATTAATACTTTTACAAAAACTGCATATCTTAGACTAACTGAATAATTATCTTAGGGATATTATTATTATACTAATTACTTTTCATTGTTAATGTAGGTATTGTAGGTAATTATTGTTTTTCATATTAGGTACTTTAAATGTTTCCACTCTTACATCTTCCCTAGAAATGTTTTATTTGGCTCTATGGTTGACTGTGGAGTTCTTTTAATGATATGCAATAAGTTCAAATACATAAAAATCTAAAAAAAAAACTATTCTATCACGTATATTAATTAATTTAATTACATCCCGATGTTGCAAACACTTTATAGGGTTTATAAATAAACATCTTTTAACTCATTGTATCCATCTTTACTTACTTTTTTAAGCACTCCCCAGAAAAAAATATAAAAGCAACACCTACCATAAAACAAATAAACCCACATAATAAAACAAACAATATAGCGAGGATAACAGAATTGTCTACGGTAGGAAACAAACGTCAAACGTTGGCAACCGTCACCTACATCTGTGACCTTGACAAATGCACGCGGCCGGAATCGCGAATCCCCGATCGTGATTTATAGTTCGACGTCCCGTTCCGATATTAGTAGTTGCACTCCGCAGCGCACGGGTTAAACTAAGACTTAATATCATTGGAAGAAGATCGTTTTTATTTTTGTTTTTCTTTGCACTCATTAGGTAACTACAGAGGTTGGTGCCTGGGTTAAGGATCATAAAAATTTCCAGGATATTTTATTTTAAGTACTGTTATCACTACATAGTGTAAAATAGTCACTTTTTCTGTCCCTATGTCCCTTTGTACGCTTAAATCTTTAAAACTATGCAATGGATTTTGATGAGATTTTTTTTAATAGGTAGAGTAATCAAGAGGAAGGTTTTTATGTAGGTATAGTACCTGTGCGTCGCTAGTAATCATAATAAACATAAAAGTCGCTACATTAGACATACAGTGCATTTTTACACATTTTCAAAAATTGAGTATTTTTAAAGTGGCAACAACTACGGGTATCCGTAATCCGTATCTCATATATGGTTTCGCAGCTACATTACTACTGCGGCTAGCGGGCAATCTCGGCGCTTGAAGATTCGACGCGTCATTACTCCGCTCACCGTCGACTTAAAGAGAGTTAAAAATTCACAAATTCCCCGTTGAAAAAAGAGTTAATATTGATCGTAGATTTCTCGTCGTGGGGTGCAGCGGCCGGCTGAGTCACCCCACGGTTTTTTACTCACCCTAAGTTATATTTTTTGTAGAACCCCCCTCTCCCCCCCCGACCCGCTTTAAAGGATGAGTAGTCTCTATGGAAACGGCTCGATCTAATTTATAGGCGGGAGAAAGTACGGATTGCTTAATTAAGAATTTAAAATGTGTCTTCTAAGTAATTAATTAAAATTTTTCAGCTCGCGAAATTTCAACTTTTTCGAGATGAAAAGATTCTCTAATTTACCTGAAAACGTTTCGTCGGACAATTAAAAATTCATTAAGATTTGTGTAACTGTGAAACAAAGGATAATTTGGAGTTTGTACTTATTTGAATTCTTAATAATTTTAATGATTGTGATTCAAATTTAGATGGTGACGTGCATTGTATGAGGGACGGCGTATGTATGCAAGGGTTGTGGCGAGGGCACGCGCGGGTTAAAAAAGTGGCGTCAGTTGGCGCTTTTTTGTGGCGCGGAGCGGCCGCGGGGGCGCCGGCGCCGGCGTTCAGGTGAGTCCACGCATCATACCATACGCTCCTTGAAAACCATACTATCATTGTACTATCGACAAAATTGAATCCTGACCCACAAAAAGAGCTTGTCATAGTAACATTGAAAGTCAAATTGTACGTCAGATGCAGCAATTTTATTTTCAAAGTTACTATGACAGGCTCCTATTGTCAGGTTGTAGTATTGGGTCAGGATTCAATTTTGTCGATAGTACAGTCACCGACAAAAGTAGCGCTATAGGTGCATTCAGACCAAACGAGCATTCGCTATTCTATCCCCCACCCTACGAAATCAACGAATCACGTTTTGTGTAACGATCGAATTTCGTAGAGTAGGGGGTTAGAATAGCGAATGATCATTTGGTCTGAATGCACCTTATGAAGACCACAAAAATATTTGACAGTCATATTTTTATTGACATAAGAGCTTGTCACATTTTTTGGCGGAGTTCATAGTGCAAGATACTGTTGCCGGTGACTACCGTTTTGATAAAAAATACGATTCTAATGCTTTTTACACGAAAACTATGCTGTCACAATCAACTTCAGTGTAGCGGCCCTAGCACATCTTGCGTTTGACAGTAACTCGCGGCCTTGTCGCGACTACTCATTTTTTTATTGCTTTAATTTTTACAATCGCGGCCGCGAATTGCTAATGTAATGAATAATCCTTTCCAATCGCTTTTTCCAGGATATCTAATAATTTTGGTTTATTGCTCTCACTATTTAACACGTTGATCCTGAATGATGCAGCAACGTAGATTCTGTGAAAAAACATACCTATATCTAACCGTTTACAACCAATTAGTGATGTTGTTCAATTCGTTATTAACAAATCTATGTGAACCAAAAGAATATTAGTATAGATATACCTAATATGTCATTTTCATACGGTTGCTGCATTTCAGATTCGTACAGTAAGAGATACTAGATTTTTTATCCTGGCTGTCAAGGAGCGTACGCTTTACATGCATTGTTATAAGGGCTACATGATTATAGTCAGATAGGTATTTACGTATACGTTCGCTTGCTTATCTATACCATCAGTCTTTAATATTGTAACATTCCTTATATAAGTTTAATCCTTTATAGGGCACCGGTCTCAAAAGCGACCACCCTATAATACCGTCTTTTTTTTCTTACATAGATTTTTTTGTACTACATGATGATGATTTTTTTGAGTCTTGCCCGCTAAAGGGTTAAGGGCATATTTCACCATCCCCGAATCTAGAATATAATGTTTCATATAAATGTAAGCCATCTTTTTATTTATTTGTCTGAGGAAAAGGATACTGAAAATTATGTCTGAAGACTATATATTTCTGCGTGAATTTTGAAACAGGTCGTTAAGAACTCAATTTAACCATAACCTTGCTAATGCGTAAGCATTAATAAAAACTGAATATTGGATCCAAATATTTTTTTATTAAACTTACTTCAGAACAAGTTTTAGTAGTGTCGCTCTTCGCAAGAGTTACCAAGTTCGCTTGTCAGAAATAAAAGCGGGAATCCAAAAATTTACTTAGGCATCTCCCTTATAAAACCCCCACTTATATTCATAACGCCACGCTACACAATCCTTCCTAATTCCCTCGATTTACGACCACCGGCACAAAAGGTATCGATCTACATTCGCTGATCATAATAATTAGATCTTGTGGGTTAGGCGAAAAAAAACAATGGCGACAACGCTGCCTAATGAGCCATAAAGAAGAAAACGATACGTAGAGCAAGGCTAGACAAAAGGAGGGGAGGTGATAGGGGGAGGAAGGGGGGAGCTAAATTAATTTGCGCGCTCCCGCCAAACAAAGGCTCGCTAATGGAACGCGCCGAATGGAAAAAATGCCACCGTCCGCTCTCTGGCGACTTATTTTTTGTAAACACAACCTTTGACTTACCCAAATGAATAACATTACACGTTTCGCTTTCTCCGGGCCTAATGAGCGAGAACGCGATACTCGATTTTAACCTTCTGATTTAATTATGTTATATTTAATTTGATTTGTGAAATGTGAGAGAAGTTCGAGGAAAAAAGTTAAGGTTAGTTAGTAATTGAATGGCGCGTTGTCGGATCAAACGATTACTTCGTGAAGCACTTCGTTAATGCTATCGTATTCCCGGATTCTTCGACTGAGATTTTGAGAGGTATTATTTTTCTGGACGTTTGTAATGTGCTCTTAAAATGGTGTGGGTGTGTTGAGGTCTACAACTACATAACTAGTATATTACACACCGACATTTTATGTCTCGGCTTATGATGGTCCCGTTTTATCAATTTATCGTGCTACATTGATACGTCACTTTCGCACTTGCATACTTGTTAGAACGTGACGGCAATGACGACAAACGATTAGACGCGGTACGATTGTATGATTTACTAATGCTTTAGGTAGTTTAGGTGAACCTAAAGATGTATAGGTACACATATTTCAAATAGTTGATGGAATGAGGTTTCAAAAAATGTAGCCGCAAAAGAAGGCAAACTATTTATTTAGTGCATTTTGCCTATCCATTTATAAGAAAACAAACGCCTTTTCGCTATAATAATTGTTTTATATCCATGCGTGATATCGCGTGCTGCCAGTTCAAATGTTTAAAAGTCGTATAAAATTATGAAATAAAGGTAATTAAAGTACACTTTAAGTGTCGATATTCGAAATTCACATTGGTATAATTTTGATTGAATTGAATTTTTTAATTTTTTTTAAGGTAGTTCAAAGCATAAAATTAAGTATTCGTGGATGACACGTAAAATACACACTTTCCTTGAAATTATTCAAACAATTTCATGGTTATGAATCTAATTAATGTTACGATTGGTTCAATTATGATTACTTTGTCAAACGCAATCATTTGATCAGTCGACTAATAAGATGATCACGTATGATATTTTGACGTTTTCGAAGCTAATAAACTTTGCATCCAATCGAATAGTTCGGACACAGCGCGACGTAGCACTTGCGTAGCCGCCTACGAGTTTTGGTGCTACGCCGCTACGAGTACATATATCTTCACAGACAAATACGTCATTATTTCTGTATTGATTATAATGATTAAGGTGGAAATACTAGTACTTGACGCTGTACCAATACTCGTCATTATAGCTTGAGTTGCCATCGATAAAATAAAATCACCTATTAGGGCATTTAAACGATGATTTAATGTATGTACATTTAATGCTTCATATCTCAACTTTGAAATAATTAGCTTATATCTAAATTATTTACAATTTTAAGACAGGCTGACGTTTATTAGGATTGAGTGTTAATATTTCCAATGTCTCAATATGTGACATTGAAACTTGTAGATACTGAAGTGCCATCTATTGGGACTGCCAGCAAAAGCACCTGACTCTTACTCATACAATGAAGTTGACTAAGAAAATTTGCAATTTTGAGAAATTTTGATATTGTCACCCTATAAAAGAAATACTATTTAACAAAACTAACAGACTCCTCTCCCAAAACATATGACAATACTTTATGTAGATTTATATACCTACGAGCAAAATATCGTGATTCAAATAAATATTCTCTGTTGACATGTTGCGCACTAGTACTTCCACCTTACTAATGTATACAAAAAATGGAAGATATAACCCTGTCTAACCAACTTGTCAGTAGGAAAAAGTCGGCAAATTAAATAAAATAGGTGGGAAAAGTTTGTTGTCCATAAGAAATTTGAATTTGCCGCCATTTTTTACAGACATGCTGGTTGGACAGAGTATATAATAATAATTATTAGATTAGTACCTTCTAACACATAACATGAAGTACTACATATTCTATTCCGTTTGCCAAGCAATTCAATAAAATGTACTCAATTTTGACATGACTTTTGCCAAGTGCGAGTCGGACTCGCGCACTAAGGACAGTACATTATTAATTTTATTTAAAAACACACGTTGTTGTATGGGAGCCCTCTTAAATACCTATTTTATTCTACTTTTTAGCAACAGAATCACCGTATCTGTGAAAATTTCAACTATGTATCTAACTGTCACGGCTCACGAGATACAGACTAGTGAAGGTGCGTTCAAACCAAAAGAGCATTCGCTGTTCTATCCCCCTTTCTACGAAATCAACCAATCACGTTTTGTGTAACGATCGAATTTCGTAGAGTGGGGGTTAGAATAGCGAATGCTCTTTTGGTTTGAACGCACCTTGACAGAGGAACAGACAGAAAGACATAGGAGCCTTGGTGATAAAATCCCCTAGCAGATAGCTAATATTAATACACAGGCTTAGATTATAATTATTATAAAACATACATAGGTAAACGTTCGTTTGTAGTATTTTGCTTTCTTAATTTACAAACTAATCGAATGTGTTTATACTACGTCACCTGTTTAGGGGGGGAGAGGGGGGGTCCGTCAAAGTACCACTCTTGGTCACCAGGGGGAGGGG
>JALPQI010025908.1:0-26374 GCA_025490895.1 Thaumatotibia leucotreta | reverse complement strand
ACACTGAACAATATTTATCGAAACACCAAAACCATGGAAAATTTGATTTCAAAAATCTGACGAAAAACATAGCGACTGATTGGCCATCGCATTTTTTGTCGCCATTTTATGTTAGCCAACGCCATCTGTCGGCGTCAGGCGCAGATGCTGCTGCGGCCCGTAACTAACAAATGAGCTCAGCCCTCCGGGAAATTAAAAATAGTTTCAGAATTTCTCCACGAATCAAAAACACTTGCCGAACTTTCACCAATATTGAACTGAACTTCGCGGCTTTGAAACTTGTTTTAATAACAAGAATAATTAATATTCCGACATCTTAAGTTCTCAATGGAATAGTTTCGGTTACTAATGGCTTAACGAAATTTTGTAGCCTCTTTATGAGGTGCTCGTATACTATCCTAAAATACTGAAGCTTAAACACAATATCCAAATTGTTATATTATGCCAAGTCCTATTTTTTTTTATTATAAAAACAAATAATCTTTTGTTCAATTTTACTATTTTATTAAAATTACAAATTAAAAGCACTAATACTTACAATAGTTTAACTTACAAACTAACAACACACACACTTTTTAATCAAAAAGCCAACCCTAAAAATTTATACTTTTTTCTTCTACATACCTACTAGCATTAAAAATAAGAAAATTAAGTATGGAGCGAAATAAACCTGAATTAATAAAATGTGCCCTTTTCAGTCAAAACGGTGACCTATCTGCATGTACAAATTAAAGCGATAAAGATTATAAATGGTCTACCATATGGACGAAATAGCTCTCCGAATCGCTAAACTGAAGTGGCAGTGGGCGGGGCACATTGCGCGTAGAACCGATGGCCGTTGGGGCGGGAAGGTTCTTGAGTGGCGGCCACGTACCGGAAGGCGTAGCGTGGGTAGGCCCCCCACAAGGTGGACTGATGACCTGGTGAAGGTCGCAGGAGTCCGCTGGATGCGGGTGGCGCAGGAACGGTCATTGTGGCAATCTTTGGGAGAGGCCTATGTTCAGCAGTGGACGTCTTTCGGCTGATATGATGATGATGATGATGATATGGACGACCGTCGATATGGTACTTTTAGCTCAAAACTACACAATACTGACGCAAAATTTTCAAATGAACGCCAATTGCAGCGTAGCAATAAACGTATCCATAATTATTCAGCAGACGTCGCGTCCATCGACTAATCATGCCAAAATGACCTGCGTCACTCATTACCCACGATAATTAAGGAATCAAATTCCCGTCGACTCGATAGTCCAAATTAATATTCCAATTTCAAACGCAAATATCAGGTTTAATCACCGCTGTCTGAACAGGCCTCGCTCAACAAAACCTTACGAAAATACGCTTCATAATCACATTAATTTTGCAATCGTTGAATAAATATTCATATTTCGGTGCGGTAGATCGATATCTGTATTTTGAAGGCCCGATAATGTCTTCGTCTCCGCCCAATGCTTCCTTTTACCTGAAGACGTGTCCGTTCTATGGATGTAGAACATCCGTTCATAAAATACGAGGAGATAAAATAAATGAACATTGAAATCGCACTGATGCGTCCTTTTTTAATACCATCTGATTCACTGACGCGTGGGACTTTGTTGTACACATAAGTACACATAAAAATAAAAAAATAAATATAGTCTAGAGGCTGAACTTCAAAAACATTAAAAAAAACTTTTTTTTTTTTGTTACCATGTTACAATTACATAATTGTTTGTCGCTAAAAACCTCTTTTTAGCGAATTCGAATCCCAGCGAGGCCACAATTTGTGTGTTTATTTATTACATATATTTGTTCCTTATTCGTAGGTATCTATATGTATCTATCTATTATACTCCGTAAGGCCCACCTTTAAATCATATTTTGAAGCTTGCTATGTAAGGAATAATGGTGAATTTCGTTTGTTTGTAAAATCAATCAAACAAAGGAATCAAATAGCGTCGCTTGGTACCAACAGCACAAGCCTTAATTGAGCTCACCATGGGACTAGGTCGATTTGTATAAGATGTCTCAAGATGTTTATTTATTTAGCTTAACATTAGTAACTTCATAAATACATTTATACAGTAGATAAATTAAACACTAAACAAATTGGTAAAAATACTTGTAGACAAAGTTAAGAACTCCTTAACGCTTCCGGTCTTTATTTATTGTTTATTTATAAATATCTTTGAACAGTAATTCAACAAGAAATGTTGCAGGTAGGGCTTCGTCTGAGATTCTCATTATAACCAGCTGCCACTGATTTTAATTTCCTGGCAGTGCAGCCGGTATGAAGACGGGATTTATTTGAGTAAATAAATACTGCCTCTTCTTACCTTTATCTACATATAGGGATGGTGGTAATGAAGAGTTTTAAGCTTGGGCTTGAGTTATGGCCTTAAACTAAGGGTTGTAAGTTACGAAGTAAAATAAATAAGACTACGGAAGATTGATACTCATGTTATACGGTGTTACCAGTTTAATAATTTGACCCCGTATTTTTTAATTAAGATTCGATGCAATGACATATTATAATTTAGCAAACTGACCTATCAGAAATGCATATTCGAAGAAGAAAACGGCGGCAAATATAGGCGCGAAAAAAATAGAAAATAAAAATTTCCCGCAGTTAAAAACTGAACAAATTTTAAACTAAAACCAGACTGTATTGTATTGTACTCTGGGCATGCAGGCTTCCTCACGATGTTTCACTTCACCGTAAAGCATTTGTGAATATCTAATGATATTTCGTACATAAGTTTTTGAAAATCTCATGATTACGAGCCGGGGATTGAACCCATGATCACTGTGCAGACTATACTTACCAGCCTAAATATTCACCAAATTAAAAGTTGAAAAACCGAGTAGTTGAAAAAAGCGATTCCTCCAAAATCCCTTGGTATATTTCGAAGTCGGTTAAAAAAATAGTTATTTGACCATTTGTCGTGCACAATACTTAATGCAAATTGAAGACTTATATGGTTTTCTCATGAACTGGACCAAATTAAAATGGGTCCAGTCGGTAAACATCACTTTCAAATAAAAAAAGAAACTTTAAAACCAGTCAGAAGTTCTGAGCTAACAAACATAAAAGAATAAAAAATAAAACATACATTCGAATAGGCTACTTGACTCATATCAAATTTAGTGCAAAAAATTATTATTTTCAGTAGTATTTATTGAAAAGATCAATATTTTTCGATTACGGTGTATTAAAAGTGTTTGATGGGTACATATTTTTTATTGAAAAATTTGTTTTATTTTTTTTTATTTCGTACTCTGAATACGGTGTCGGCCATGATGTGACGTCATAGGATCTTAAACTAACTTCATGTCGAATCTAAAAGTATTAATAGACGTTCGAATATGGTCCACTCCGCACCGCGAACTTGGTCCGCTTCCTAAGTGCGGTCGACTCGCCACACCATCGCAGCGTTCAAAAACGGTCCAGTGCTTTTCGTGCTACTAGACGTTGATCACGTCGATATGCCTCCGATTTTATCCAAAAAAGCTAAAATCGCGTTAGTTGTGGCAACCATCGTCGCTACAACACCAATGACAGAAAAAAAATAAAAGAATGGCCAAAATTGTATTTAAAAGGCAGAGAGTCATATAGTTATATGCGACTTATTAGAGACCTCGATGACGAAGATTTTCGTACATATTTTTGCATGAATTCTGATGCATTTGCTGAATTGCTTGGAAAATTTTCGAATTTTTTGTTTACTTTTAATTAATTACCTACAAATAAAGCGCGGAACGGTGCGGTGGCGCCGTCCACACGAGCGAACTTGGTACGGACCGCAACAAATCCTGTGGGAAAACCATCGAACCGACCGCACCGTCAATAATAATAATAATGTCAGCGGACCACTGAACACACCATCGAATTTGGTACGGAGCGGACCAAGTTTGCGGTGCGGTGCGGACCATATTCGAACGTCTGTTAATACTTAAATGCTTGTTTTCGGTTTGAGTGACGTCACACCACAGATAATCTAAGCATTAACATGGCTAGTATCGTTTTCGCGCGGTAACGAAAGTTTAAATTTTAAGTTATAATTTTGCGGTTTTCTAGGTCGTGAAAAAATATATTTATATTTTTTTTCTGTTAATCAGACAATGATTAATAATATAAGATAAACTTTAAAAATGGGTCAAGTAGCCTATTGAGAATCTCTTCCTTTTTTGAAGTCTTATATGTATATACATATATTCTATATAGGCCTATGTGTGATATTTATTCCAGGTTAATAAGTGTTGAAACTTCATTACTCAATAAAGTCCTTAACGGTTTATTAGGATATTAAAACGCTGTTAATGACTCGAGAGAAAGCCGTTAGCTATTAAAAAAGTAATCAGTTTCATTAAGGTAAGTTGTAGTTTCATAAACGTTAAAAATACTATGTTATTACACAGTGAATTATTGTGGTTAAGCACCTCAAAGGTATATTGCTGAATATTTTAATGACGGCCTTTATTTATAAACTTTCATCATCATCAAACATCGATCTATCAGATAATACATAGTTTTTTCTTGCCTCTTTGACATTTTTAGTTGGCAGACATTTTGAAATAGGCACAATGGGACAAAATATAAATTAACTATTTAGAATTTTAGAATCAAGTCTAAGGCCATCAGCCGTACACCTGTAAGTTCTTACGTAATAGGGTCGGGGATATACTAAGGAATAAGATAGTGATATTCACCTCTCATCCTCATAGCTCCGTCCCTATATCTTACGTAACAACTTATAGGGGTACGGCTGGCCTAATAGAATAGAATATCCTTTTTTTCATACCACAAACATCTAGAGCGTACGTAAACCAGTGCTGAGCTTACGATAAAACCTTCAGGTGAAATAATAATGACATACACGACGAATGAGAAAATCGATTTAAGAAACGCTTAGTCGTTTTTTACGTAATGGAATACATATTACGTACCTAAACAAAGGTGTTGTCAGTGTTTTATTAGTAAGGGGTTATTACTCAACACCGAGCAAGTTTGCACTTATTTACATGACACGTGCAAACAGCTTGGTGGAGTTACAGCAGCGTAATGTGACCTTATTTTTCAATAATAATATACCAGACTCGTGCTACCGCGACACTTAGCGTGGCACATTTCGGGAACATTCGACCGCGCGCCAAACATTTTCCCAAGTGCTGAGCCGGCATAACAAGTGCTCTAAGAACAGTGAACACCGAGAACCCCTAATGTTTCGTCTAATACTATGAGCTAGGCTAGACGAAAGCAACCTCATGGATTATGCAACTGTGGTCTTAACACAGCTGTGTTGAAGACGAAAAGGTTTTAAATAAACAACGCTGTGTTAACTACGTGGAACTTCGTGTTTATTAAAATGGTAATTTAAAGCTTTCTCTTCGATGTAGATTACCTTCTGTTGTAGTTGAGAATTATATTTTATTCTTGATTGTTATACTACCAGCTTCGATTTAAATATGAATGGCAATTCCTTCGTATTACAAGCAATAAATATGTTTTGTCGTAACCTGTGGGCTTATCATATAATGTTTAAGGTCATTCACCCGAAATGGCACTACCTAATCCGATCACTGATCATAAGCTGGCGAGTTACTAGTTACTTTAAAGCTGTTGATAGCGTAGCTTACTTCTTATACGGGTTTGAGCGGGATGGATCAGAGATTTCCATAGATTAACAAAATAAAACTACTGGCTGCTGCTGTAGTTTAATTTTGTTAATCTATCTATCGACTGCGTTACACTGTAATAATGATTTTAATTTTTGTTGTTTGTACTATATATAATATCAAGGTTTGACAATTCGTTGATTAGTTTGATTCTAGATTAATCACTTTTTTTAATAAAGCTCGTTTATAATTTTTTAAATAGAGTAAAGTATAGCCGAGACCGAGTCTACCAACCATTACGATGAACTTTCAGTACCTACGGAACAACATCGAAAACGTACATAGAAAATTGACTTTTCCATACTATTGCACTGTATCTAATCACTCACTTTGTATGAGGGGTTATTATTATCTTAGATATTTCGATCTTGGTACTATACTGAAAGTCGGTACTATACTCGGTCGGTAGCGGGAAGGATCGTCGTTCCGTTTCACCCTGTATAAAAAGCTGTAATTAATGTCTCTAAAAATATAATGGGTCTCGACAAATCGAATCAGCTTCGTGAGGTACTGATCGTCTCTTCTCAGGACTAGGGTATACTTCCATTTATTTCATAAAAAAACATAGAAAGCCAATAAATACATGAAAAAACTAATAGTTATTTATTATACAAGGGGGCAAAGTTGTTGTTTAACTGTCGGGCCAATATTGAGACCTGAGCTAGCGAAAGATTCCAAAATTGAGCCACGAGCGTAGCGAGTGGTTCAAAAACTGGAATCTTGAGCATTGCTAAGGTCTCAAGGCACGAGAGTTGAACAAACTTTGCCGCCAAGTGTAATACAACTTTTTTCCCCTCACTATCGCGAGGAAATATGATTACAAATCTCATCCAAATGTAAATTAACTTAAAGAAACTATTTCAAACTCAATGTCGAAACGTATCGTAGAATAGAGTTACTTAAATATTGCCAATGGCTTACAAAGTCACATGAGAAACGACCAATTTAACATGTGAGCTCCGATTGCGCATGTTTACTACGGTCATACAGATCCACTTATACTAGGCAGTAGGGGGCTATAGGAATTAGAGAAATGTCAAATTACTTTATTCACAAGTGTGTAAAAAGCGTTTTTACCCGCTCGTATTAAAGGATAAACGAGCGCTTTACGAGCTAGTGAGGGGAAAAAATAATTAACTACTTACTTGAGGTCACCGAGATCCTATAATGGCATTTTTTTTATTGCAATATTTGCAATGCTTCAAAATGCAAAAAGCCCGCAAGCGTTCTGTCGATGCTAAAATAATACCAGTTATTCGCACATTCTTCTGTCAGTCTACAGCAGGCTGCAAAAGCCCAGAATTAGTGCAATGAATCACCGCTTAATTCGGGAAGATAGGAAATCACGGCAACAATCAGGAACAAAACGAAAGCGGCGCAACTCGGGCGCTCGAGGCAAGACGTCCTATTACGGGAGAACGCGTAATGGTTACCAAGTTTCGGTTGAAAGAGTTCGAGTTTAGAATGCGTTCTTGTAGAATGCACATTGTAAATACTAAGACCACGCTCAGCAATCCCCGGGGTGATCACGTGATTCTTAAGACTGAAATATATTTCAGTCTTACTTTATGATTGGCCCAAATATATTTAAGGCGTGGTTGTGAGTACTAAGCGACGATATATACAGGGTGTAAGTCTAATACGGGCGAAGCTCTTAACGGGTGTTAGTTTACGACATAATAAGTACATTCAAATAACTTTTACTTAAAATTAGAGCAACAAAATTTTTCATACAAAATTATTCGGCGCGCAATGTAGAGCAACATACGCGAGTTAAGCACTCGTTGACAGCTAATTTCAAAAGCAGATGACATAACTGCCATATCAACAATAACAAATGTTCGTACCTACATTGCTGCTCCGATAATCTTAAAAAAATTCTGTGGGGTCTAAATTAAGAGTACCTAATTTTAAAAAAACCTTGTAATCCATGATTACACTAATGAATCCCATGCCTGGTTTAATTGATCGCCCGTATTAGATTTACACACTGTATAATAGACATATGCTTAAATAGATAGAAAACCTCGCTGGGATTTAAGCTCGATACCTCCAGCTTCGTAAGCAGGACCTAGGCTACGGAGGCTGAAAAGTTCATTCTTAATATTTTTTATTAGATTAAGTACTTGATTTGTACATGCCTACACGAAACAAGTACAACACTTGTCAGAGTCTCGAGTACACACTTAAGCCAAAGTGCCAATCCCTAACAGTAGTAGGTACTAGACTAGATATACTAGATAAGTAACGTAGCGTAGTTTTCTCTCTATGTCACACTTTTTTATTAGTGCGACGGTTTCGTTCGCAACTTAGCGTTATCGATTGGCATTTTGGCTGCACAACGAGGAATAAATTATTCCTAGAACTTCAGCTTCACGCAGGCACTTAGTTTCTACACTTTTTTCACACTACTAAAATTATAATCGGTACAGTGTCTATACAATATTAAAAAACGGTTATAATAAATGAATCTGGTCGTTCTATCCAGATCGTGATTCAGCTAATCATAATCCGTAAAGTTTAAAGGATGCCTCAATTCGTAAAAACGATAATATATCTATTGCTTTTTACTCAAGATTCTTCCTTAGTCATTCGTCAGAGCATCCGTAAAGTTTTATTTTGTTAATTTAAATCAAAGAGCGACCACAGACTCTCAAGACACCAAATCGCTCCATCGTAATTCGACGTCCAACTTGCTCCGTAATCAGGCGGTGGAACTTCCCGAACAAAATAAGTACCTACGTACACAAGATTAATTGTACCCCCGCGGACAACACTGCACCGGAAGCGCATCCATGTCGGCCACTCGCCGCCATTTTGTACTTCCGCTCCAAGATAAGATGGGGTCACAGACTGCGGGTATCGTGCGATTATCTCGCTTGACGACAGTTTTGTCGAAAGTGATTGAACGGGTGCGCTCTGGGTCTTACGAGAGGTACCTAATCTTTCATATATAGTTCATATTTGTTAGTGGGTAGGTCAAGAGAGTAAAAAACATTACGATGCTTTGTGGCAAATGTTCGTTTATTCGCAAGTGCTCTGGAACAGTTAGAAATATTCCGTGTAAACGCGGGTACTATAGGTTTTATATAATTGACTGCCATTTGATTACCATAAAGGAGTTGTAATGTAAGGTATTCTAATGTCAAAATGTACCTATAAGTAGTTAATCCTGCATCTTGTTATGTTCATACATTTTGTAAACGTAAAATAACAAATGTCTAACTCAATTCTAATGAAGGTGCTATTCAATCACATACATGATTTACCGAAACAAATTGTTAAATCGTAAAACAATCATCATCTTAAAGAATGTAAAGGAAATGGGTAAGTATATACCTACGTTTTCTTGCAATCAAAGTGATAACTAAGCAAACATTTTATTTCTCGTTTTGATTGCAGAAACCGAAACCTCGCACAAAGCGGATTTAAACTAAGAAAACAGCTGAATAACTTCAGCTTCAGAAATATAACCAAGCAGCATTCGTAATCTTGTATTCGCATCACAGTAATGTCTACTTAATATTAATGGCGCATATTGTTCAGCATTATCTCAAGAGCACAATTCGCTAAGTGTGCAAGCTAAATCAACAGCTGACAAGCCATCACACGCAATAACATTTGCGACGTTCGCAACTCGACCTTTGACAACAAATATCTGTATAATTAATCATATGAAGTGAATGGCTTTGCGCTGTTAACGTAAGATTATTTTGAACTTTACACTGAGCACATACATACTTAAAAGCAAAGTGTACGTATTTCGGGTCAAATGTTTCACAGAAAATTAATTTACAGCGTTACTCTTGTGTTCAACGGGTATCTTTATAAAAATAACTTCATCATATATGATACGATACCTACGAAAGAGTCACACACTGTACGGCTTAAGAGAAATTTTCTCCTGGCTCCTAATGTCAAAATTACTTGCCAAGGTTTCCTCAAAGTAGACCCTTAACCCGGGACTCCTCAAAAAAAGAGTTTAAATAAGTTTTTTAGGGGTCAGCAACGCGCATCCGAATTCCCTGGAGATACAGGCATCCATAGGCTACGGTAACTGTTTACCATCGGGCCGTGTACTTGCCATTGTGGCATAAAATAAAAGTTATTATAAAACACTGTATCTACAATATATACTTTTGTAGGTAGGTACGTGGTTTCTAAGATAATTATCGTCAGATAACCGCAAAATATAAGTCGCGATCAGTTCCCCATCTTCGTGAAATTGAGGAACAAGCGCTCGAAAAAGGAAGTTCCCTGATAAAGTCTAGTTTCGTATAAGTTGACCTGACGCTAATCAAAACGCTCGCTTACTCTTAGCTCTGAAAGAAGCGCAAGAAGATCGCTAAACCAAGATAAAGGCCTGGTGACAACTTGTGTAACTCGGCAACTCTGCCTCAGAAGTTGCTGCAAATGACAGCTTCGGGCCCCTTCCCGCGCCCTGCGCCCCGCCGCCTCCGCAAACCACTTTGCACCATCCGATACTATCTCTTACAATGCATTTTCCTTACAAAATAAGTTTGTTCGCCACTCTTCGATAGATATCGAGAAGTCCCCAACTTTTAAATCCGTCCGATTCGAAAGTTTGCCCAGCAAAGTCGTTGCGATTTGATAAATTATTTTATAGAGAAACTTGCGGGTCCATAGTGCATCCAGTGGGTTGAATTAATTTTTATTAGGCTATAATAAAGTTAGTGTGCAATGTGACTGTAACAAACAATTCAAAACTAAGTTTAAATGGCGATCCAAAGAACTTTAAGTGAAACGATTGGAAATACATATCCACAGTATGATCAACTCGCTTATCACATTTATTGAAGTTGTTGTTTAATGTCTAACATCATCTTCATCATCATCAGCCAATTGACGTCCACTGCTGGACATAGGCCTCCCCCAGAGAGTTCCACAAAGATCGGTCGTGAGCTGTCCGCATCCATTGGACACCCGCAACCTTTAGCAGGTGGAGCGCCATCTTGTGGGGGGGCCTTCCCACGCTGCGCCCTCCAGTGCGTGGTCGCCACTCGAGAACACGCCGACCCCACCGGTCATCGGTCCTCCGGGCCTCCGTGCTCTTTAAATATTAAGCACATTTTCAAATATGATTTAATATACTATAAGTAGGTACGAACGACAGAATAGGAACGTGTTGTACCAGAGCACTAACACATTACTTACATTTACTAACGAATTTACAGGCTAGCGAGATATTATTTAAACATACCGTAGCCCTACCATGAGCTACCGCTACGTTCATTAACGCGCGTTTACTTTCATCCATCCCGCTCGTACTTGTGTCTTGACGTAAGCAAGTCGGATAGAAAGTAAAAGGGCGTTAATAACGCCGTGGAATCTCATGGTACGGCTACAGTACCTAAAGCATTGTTCTGTTATACCTTCGTGGCGAAAGATGTAACATTTCTAAGTAAATAAATAAAAATCATTGGTGTTAGTTACAAATAGTGCCTTAAATAATAATGTTACTTAAGCTAAGATGTTGAGAGATCCAGTGCCTGACTAGGGCACTGTCCCATCTCCCAGCAACAACGGCCAGGAGACTGTGGCGGCTACCGCGCACCCTTCGGAGCATCGCAGCGCTGCGCTTGCGGAGCGTTGCATAAAAACCATCCAAATGCGCATCCGCGAATATGCCAGACGCACTGCAGTAGCGCGGCAGCCGCAACAGAGTTACCTAAGAGCTTCGTATGCAAATAATGTAAATTTCGAAAAAAAATCAGATCATGTTCTACAGCCGCGTTTTCATTTAGTGTTCTGAGCGAGCATTCGTTCGTTCTTGGGCAGATGAAAACTGGATTTCACATAGCAAAATGTTCATTCGTCAGCCCACGAACAAGTGAATGCTCGCGGCTTTAAGTTTTATACCTATACCGAATAAAAACAATTTCATTCAAGTCTCACAAACATAATCGTTACACATACGATACACATATGTTACAGAACTCATAAATTGTTATCACGCTCTTATTCCACCGGAATAAGGTGCTACGGCACATATTTTACATATTACAATGCACGTATATTTACTTGACTGTACCTTAAGAGCTTGGCACACTATACATATTTACAGACCGGAAGGCAGAATGGGCGGTAGTGGACAGATATGGATGCGTTTCCGGCGCCGGCGGCCGAGGCGCTCGATTAATCTTGCCTACCTTTATATCGTTTGTGTGGTTATTGTATTACAATGTGATTCATAGGTGCTAATGCACGCGAATGTAATCTTAGTTTACTGATGTAGATGAATAATCAATGGTGATAGTAATTATTAGGCATGCACTTGTATACATATATGCATTACACAAGTGGGGTTCAAAATTGCATGGACAATTTATGAATGAATTCATTCTTACGAGAAATTGTAATTTATCGTCATCGTATATTATCCATGCAATTCTGAACGCCACTGTACATATATGTATATTTCTACCAAATACGAGTATGTACAAATGTACATATCTGTTTAGTAGAAAAGTTATGATTTTTCTAGACGAAATCGTTGTCATAGTTTATGGTGTTAGAAACGTACGCAACATCTAGCTAGCCATATTTTTTTCTACTTACAAATAAATACAGCGTGTCATTAGTATCTTTGTTTAAAAACTAGCCCCAAGCAAGTCGCTAGGTATTGTCTCTCCCTGTTGGCCTTATAGAAATATTAATAAAACCGAAAGGGACAAACAATACTTAGCGGCTTGCTAAGTTAGGGGACGTTTATGAATAAGGGGGAAAGCACGATAATACACTCCGCGTAATTGAAATCGCACACTTTCCAAAGCAATTGATTCTTTCAAAGGTCCACAATACTACAAAAAAATGAACTATTCGAACAAAAATACCATCAAACATCATATTAAGTAAGTTTGAATATGCAAAATTATTTATCTAAGAGTTACTAGCGTCGCTCACAACCGCTAGCGCCATAATTATTAAGGTGTACGATTTCTGTGACGCCAAGTCGAGTGTGGTATATTAAATTGAAGCCGAGCCTTTATTAACTTTATCAATTATCAGCTAATCACGAAACCTATAAACTCCGTCACCCAGCTGTTCGTTGTCTATTAACATTTTGGTATAACAGATTATAACAGCGAATGTGATCGTCGTTTTAAGTTCAATCTGTCTCGCTATCGCCGTGATTTACGACCGCGATATCACTTGACAGAGATTAAGGAGCACTATCCTGGCTTTGAGGTGCAACGTACAAACATATTGAAATATGGAGGGGAGTTCTGTGAAAATCGCTCATGCTACTTAAGCTATATCTATCTGTCTACGTCTAGGAACTGCGAGCTATCGTGTTATTGACATATCGTATATTATGATTTGAAATGGTGGAAGCGAGTAGCTCATCCAACTTTGTACGATTTCCTATCACATTATTGTAATGATTTTTATTCTGTTTTCTAATTTATTTCTACCACACGGTGTCTTAATCAGTGCTACATGTATGAATTTTCAGAAACACGGTCTACAACGTTTATATAATATAGACTTATTTGCTTTTGATAACATAACGGGAGTCATGTGTTTTGAGTACATTATTACATCATATTGATTTGTTGAAGTGTATATCGTATGTATGAGTATATTATAATTCTTGCCGCTGTTAAGACTAAACGAATGATTTTCAGTCAGCTATGTTTAAAATGTATGGTACAGGGTGAACGACATGCAGTGTTACCAAGTAGATTTTATTAAGTCTGGTGTCAAAGTAATAGCAGCTTATTATCGGGAATATGTTTTTGACACCGCATTGAAGTCTTAGGCACGCAAATATTTGGGTTGTAGACCGCAAACATAAGAACGAAACTGATTTTCGGCCTATAAAGCTCGTAAGAACCAAAAATGACTGAAAACCGAAATTCACGTGTCATTTCTCCTGTGCAGTGAGTTTTAGACTTTTTATCTCGTCTATTTTAAAGAGAAAGGTGAGAGCAATTAAACATGCTAGTATAAATGCAATGAAGAAGGCGATCGTATTTCACTGGCACATAAAACTACCACTGGATCACAAACGTGCTGCAAGCAAATATTTTTTTACCATTTGAAGACCATAGTTAAGGCAAGGTAGTAAATATTGACTAAAAGTAAATTTAATCACAAAATGTAATATTATTTCTCTTGATTTTTCTTACTTATAGTAATAAATTGTTGTAACTAAAAAATCGCAGTCCTTTGAAATTGGTAACACTTTATCTCGTTCACCCTGTATATAAAAAATGTGCCTACTTACAAACAGAAAACATGATTAACTACAAAATTGTCATTGCCATCCCTTCTCGGTGATTTTGATTTAAGTCATTAAAACTTTCGCGTTAATGTGTTCATTTAACAATTGTCCGCGGCTAACATTGTCATTAATTATGCTGACTCTACTTGTTTTCCTGAAGAAACATTTTAACCCTAACGTTCGTGCTTAAGTATTCCCCTAGCAACCTCTACCATTGAGATTGAAACTCTAGAAGTTCTCCGTCGAAATACTGATATTTCACCTAAAATGCTTAAATAGTAAATAAGTATTTAGTTCTATGATTATTTAGTTGATAATATTGTCAGTAAAAGCTTCAGACTAGTGCTACCACTAAATAAATCCTATATTGTATACGTTCGCTAATCATTTCAGTAGATAAGTAATGAATTATGCAATCTAACATAATAACCGTAACTGGGTTACACACATAAACCACATAAATCATCTTAAAATTCGTGACGATTTTTTAATCCTGTGTGCACTTTCGCATGTTTTGGTTCTAACAAGTTTAGTATTTTACATAACGACATCAGCCTCCTCAGTCCACTGTTTATATCCAACAATGGACTGGCTTCTTATATTACCGTATTATGGACGCTTTAGGAGGTAAACACCCAAAATCGCAACACTGTGGGTGATGCCGCGAGCTAGTTTAGTATTTACTAAAACCTACATATTCCTAATATTCGTAGTCTCTTTTTGTAAACTAGGATTGGCTACGAGCGTAACGCGTAGCGAAATGCAAGGTACCTAACCTATGTAAAATGTTAACTTTCCAGAACGGAAAACATTCGGCTTTCCTACTTCGTACTTATTCAAATTTACATGCAATTGTATGTTCCTTCCAGCGCACCTTTCTATTTCCACGCATACTTGTAAAGGAAAGTGGAGTAAGCGCAGTGGTGCACAGGAAATTAAATCGGTGCCACCTAACTTGAAACTTACATAATCTTGTTCCACTGCTACGAAAACAGATTTATGTAGAAAATTTTCCGCACCGCTTCTTTTGTTTTCTTGGAGAAAAAACGGTAAACTACGGTACGTTCTGATTGGAAATAAGTTTCCACTTTTTTGTATGCTAGTGTTCAACATTCCAATGCCCAATAACTGACATAATGTATTACTGTCCTGTCTATATACATGTCTGTTTACAAATGTATCTAAAAGTGCCAAAACTATTCAAGTAAAATATACTTAACACGCCCCGGTACTGTTTCACTAAATCCTAACACTACACTGATCGAAATTTTCTTATTAGAACTCCTATGCCAGTGACACGCATGTCTGACCGAAATGATTGTACTCCTACGCCGGCGACACAACACTTGTGTCAAAAATGATCGTATTTCGATGCGACCGGCACATGAGTAAGAACCTGATTTATGCTAGTGGCACTAGAGTACGGTAATTTTGATCACGTATGTGTGTCATTGGCATAGGAGTCAGATGATTTGATCAAAGACGCTGTGTCACCGGCGTCGAATGTGTTAAAATATTTCCAGAATCACTTGACTGATCAAAGGCGTCATAACTATACGTATAACAAATTTAATGCTACAATCAGGAATATAAAAATAATAATACTAATTAATATTTCACTAAAATAAGACATAAGGATATTTTTGTTCAAATGTGTGTAAATTCTGTGTAAATGTTGAACATAAACACCAAATCCCCACGCCGCATTACAAACCATAACTTTACATCGTACGGTTTATAATGTCACATCAAAATCTCATTTGCTGTTGCTGTGGCGCTGAAACATTAACTTATATTTATAACATTCTATATAATAAGCATGTACCTGTACTTTTTACAGCTTTTTGCGTCGACCGCAGGCTGAACGTGAAACGGCGAGCTTTATAAAAGTGGCATTAATTCTGCGGTAAAACGAGGGTTGTGTACACTTATCGTACGATACCCTTTTTAGAGGCTGCTAGGGTTACCAGCCTTGATAACATGAATTACGCCTACTTACATTTTTGGGGGTATAGTCGGTGACTGGGTTCACTAATAACCGTTGAGCTGGATTCACGGAAAGAGTGACGTCGACGCTTAAAAAATATATGGTTTGATAGGTGGGATGCACGATTCTTTTTTAAGTTATCTTATTTTTAACCGACTTCAAAAAGGAGGAGGTTTACAATTCGTCGAAATCTTTTTTTTATTCCATAGTTATTTTGTGTAACTGGGTTCTTTACTCATATATAATTATTTTAGGTAAAGTCTTGAAATGACACTAAAATAAAAAAAACTTACGAAAAAATAACGTTTGTTCTAAATAATTTCAACTATGTTATAATAATTTTATTGATAATCTATGTATGAAGTGGGAATCGTCAAATTAGTGCACATTCAAAATGTATGCCTGCCACTTACTTTAGACATAATGTATTTTATTTATTTATTGTGCATCATGGGAGTTTGTCTATCTGAACTTTCAAATCTCCACTCAATTTCTCAAAGGTTAGCTGGAAGAGATCCCTTATAGGGATAAGTTCGCCTTTGTACTTACATTTATTTATAACTGTGTTGTAACATATCCTGTGTACAATAAAGTGATTTACTACTACTACTACTACTTACCTTGAATGTGACTTCGAAGTAAAATGAAGTAAAAAAGTCGTTTAAAATGTGTTTTTCCCGAGCACCAAGCACGGTGGCGGCAACATAAAACAGCATTAAGTACCGACAGTCCTAAGCTAGGCCGGCGATCGAGGATAAATTATGCTTATATCTGTCCGATAGTTTCACTCCCAATAATATTTCTTTCCTGTTTCCGGCTTATTTATGAATCAAAAGATATACGGTTCTTACCGAGTCTGTTTACTCTAGTTTTGACATAGTTTTTGAAAATAAAACAACGAAATATTTTGTTTGCGATATGATAAACATGCAGCGTTATTATTTGTATGTTTTTCCCTTACACGGAACAATGCTTTTGCGGATATCCGGGAGGCTCTTTCCACAATTTAGTGTTACCAGTATATTATAATGTGGAATAATATCACATGTATATTAGTCAGGTGGCATTTAGAGCAAAATTCTGCTGTTATCAAATATATCTGACCAGCAAAGGAGCTCAAAATGTCTGAATAAATACATAAGCATATCAGCCTATCACTATTAATATTAGGCACCGCTTTTTGTGGACATCTTTTATTGGCTTTGTTTACTGTACATTCAGTTTTTGTAAATTTTTCATGTACCTACTGCTGTTGATGCCCCAAATAAATAAAATAAAAAAATAAAAATAAAACTAGGTAAATAAAGGTTGACTAGTGATTTGCTTAGATTTATGATACTATATTCTTTTAACATTGTGTTAGTGGCCTAAACCGATATTCTACAAGTCGACTAATATAATAACATCATTGAATAATTTATTCATACTTTTATTTCAAATTACCATATGCAATTTTAATGATTAAATTTAATTACAAATAAACGGGGTTCTAACTACTCATTTCTCGCTCACAAGCCAGCCAAATGTCGGTGTGAAATGTAATTTTCCTCCTAGTGACGCATTGCACCCAACTGCAGGTATTCGGGTCTAATTCCTTAAACTACCGAGCTCTAAACACGGCTTAGAGCAGATCTTGGAAGTTATTATGCGCAATGGAAACTAAAGGCTTACCGAAGCACTGTCTAAACTCGGGCTGCAGACCTGTTCGAGTTGCTGTTGGTTGCGAGACGACTGAAGTAACTGAACTTGTATAAGTAGGCCTCTAAAATATTCGAACATTAGATTACCTTATCGACTGTGGAGTGCAAAGTGACTAAACAACCGTAGCAAATCATACTCATTAATCCCCACTTGCATGCATAATCTCGGGTCAGCCAACTGACGCGGGTAAAATGATTAAGTAATTTTTGAAAAAAAATATTCCTTTATATCGTGTCAAGGCCTGTCCAACTAGCGTTCGGTTTGAACTGTCAGTGCCACCCCGGAAAGTACATCAGCATGCTTAGCCAAGTTGTCAATCGCTAACGCTTAGTAGCGTATCGTAGTTTTCCCTCTCTGTCACTCTTTCATATTAGCGCGACAAAGACAGTTAGCTACCTTTCGCTTACTACTGACGATTAAGCGTTAGCGATTGGCAACTTGTCTTAGCACCCAGTAGGGCCTCACGGCAAGCGGTGACGCATATCGCGCACTCGAGAATTTTATTCGTCGAATATCTATAATATACTAATTTGACCGCTGTCAGAGAATTGATTATCACTATTAACAATAAAAAAAAACAATAGGTATAAAAAAGGTCGTAATTAAATATTAAGATTATATAATTTTTAAAAGGAATCAACCTTAAATTTCAGAAAAGGCACGAGTTACGCGATAGAAGGCATTTAGCGTTGCGCGGTGGGAATTTGAACTTAATAGTATCGTAGCAAGAGTCATTATTTCTTTAAATGGGTTTTTGGAGATGGTTTTCTGTACTTGTACTAATATTATGTATTCTGTGATACGGGCCTAATCCAATCAGCAAGTGGGGCTGTCTGCTTACGAGTATAGCCTGTAGCTCCACTTAAACGGTCCCGACCCGACTGGCAAAAACTGGCATGTGATTACTCGTAACACTGCTGTATTTGAGCGTTACTTTCATTGCAAGTCAATACTGAGTCAGATACGCAGACTTGCCGCAAGACAAGACGCAACTTAACCGAAGGCGCAGTGCAAAAAAGATATCATTACCTATTTCTCACACTGGATATTAAATTAAATTATCTAAAACCCGGTTTAGCTTGTCTCTTAAAACCGTTTAGTATAATATTTTCTTTGACAAGAATAAAAATTCAATACCGTACGTTTATCGTTTTGGCTAACCTATATCTATAGGCCCCTATCGCGAAACACAATCGACATGTTGCCCGCCGCACTTACCTACGTATAATTTATACTTTCCACTAACAGTTTTTAAAAGTTAAAATAAGTTTTACTAACATAATATGGATAAATTTTCCGAAATAAACACTTTCATTTCATAAATTGGCAAGTGCAACAGAGAGCAGCCACAGAATTAGATTTGGACAGAAGAAACAAGTTCATTCATTTGTATGGCAGCCGAGCGTGTCAGATTTTGTACTGAAGTTTCTACTTGCCTATGATTTTAAATATGTCTCAGGCCCTTGAGTATTCATATTTTTTGTGTTGTTGCAAGTAATATAACTTAAGGAGGCTTTATTAATGTTTTTGTTCACTTCAACTTACAAAATTTGACGCCCGAAAGCTGCAAGCTGCGATTAAAGACAGACAACTCAGTGGATTTTACTGAGTTCATTTGACACGCTAAGTAGATACGTTTGCTTGATCTATGGTATATATGACATCTGTGAGAGCAGCCACTTTCGTTCATGGATCGCAGTTCGCTCTCTAAGTAGAACTCAGCTCGCCCGTGCTCAGAAGGCTTCGAGAATGAAGCTGCAGGTGTCTGCCGACGGCACTTGCCCAAGGCGTTCTACTTGAACTTGTTCGGGCTAGTCAACTTGCTTTTATTTCCCCTTGTATTGACACTTGCAACTAACTTACCTGTCTAATAGTCTTACAAATATCTCAGATTAAACTTCAAAAAAACTTACAATTGTTATGTTGCTATTCATGAACGTGTCATAAATCGAAATGAAATTGAAAATGGCGTTAAAGTCGTTTGTCTGTTATTTTAACACTGGTTTTTTGTAAGAAATGCAGAAAAAGGTTAGAATCGAATTTTACAAAGTACCATACCTGGTACTAACGAACTATCAACTCTAGATATAATATATCTTCATATTATAGGTACAAGTATTCCAGAAATGTAATTTATTATTGACTGTTTTTTTTATTATTGATCTTTTTTTATGAACAACAATTCTAAGTTTATTCTGTTGAGAATATTTTGACACAAATAAATGTATTTAAGTAAATGCAAAATTTAAGAAAAAGAGACATTTTAAGGTAACGTATAATAAAAGTACTATAAAAAAATAAAGATTTCTGTAGCTGGACACATTCCTTTATTTGCAAAATCCCCATAAAACAATTATGTTGGTACAAAAGCCTAATGCAATTACGTTAAAACCCTAAGTAATTAAAATGTGATATTCATGAAATCGACACCTACGAACAACTATTTGTTGTGAACACTGCTAGTTTTTTTGTATTTTATAATAAATACAGTTTAAAATAAGTACCTAATATGTAAATCGGACTTGAAAGCAATGTATTGAGAATTCCGCAGTAGCAGCAGTATTCCGCCAACTATGGGACAACTATGAACCTGCCCGATATTGTGGGAGTTTTGAACTTAATGCATTTCCAGTTGCGATCGAACTGCTTTGTTTTAGTACTGCAGTGAGTTTGATAATGACAACCTTAGTGCGGTGTAAATGAACCAGTAGGATTAGGTAGCAATGCACTTAAACGATTTTTTTAGTCCAGTTGGTGCCTTTTTTCGGCTCTAGTGCGAGAAGTGGGTCATTTTACGTCAGGTCCAAAACTTCGGAGGGCCATCTGCACTAAAAAACGTCGTACGAGACAAGTGCAAAAACGAAATTCGTAACTCGTGTCGATTTCATTTCGATCGTCGATTCAAAACATCGCCACTTTTTTCGGATTTTATATTTTTCGCACTTGTGTCGTAATGTACTATTTTGGATTGGGATTCTACCCACATTTATTTCTAAGCCTTAGGGTCAATTGCTATGACAATATATCTCACACGTCCAATATCGTATACCTATCGTCGAATACGAGTAGTTGAGTTGAGAACACTTTACATTCCCTTATATGTAAAGAGAATGTTCTCAACAGTAACTTGCACGAGTGTTTTCTCATGAAAATTACCCGTAATTTTATAAAATTTTGAGAATTTTCTGCAAGTCGCACATACTAGATTTGGTAAATTTAACATACTCATCTAATCAAAATAATAAAGCACTTATTGCAGAACGGGTTAAATAATTAATAAATAACTTATCAATCAAAATATTCAAGCGATATCTTTTGATGAAACTCTTTCTCAAAGTTGCGATTAGATTTCTTGTCAGTACCATAAACAGCCAACCGGACAAGACTTTTTTGACACATTTTTAAAATTTATGTTGTTACAAAATAGTATATTACGATACAAATACAAAAAAAATATGTTTGATACCAGTGACGAAACGTGACCGAAGGGAGTGTTTTAAATCGAAACTACATCTAATTTTCTTTTCGCTCGTGTATCGTTTTTCAGTACAGATTGCCTTCCGAAGTTTCGACCTGACAAGAAATGAACCTCTTGTCGCACTGATGTGTAAAAAAACATCTGTACTGTAAAACCTAACGTGTAAATATAGATTTTCTAAGCTTTATTTAGCCATTCGGACAAGAATAGCGGCAGACAGAACGCAGTGGAAAGGCTTGAAGAGGCCTTTGCCGTTAGGCACACCGAAATAAGATACATTTTGAAATAAAGGCTTATTATTATATATAAGCCATTATACTGCATCGATAAATGGTCAACTTTGTAAACCTATTATCTTAAAGCCAATGGCTGCCCGAGGAGATATCTTTAAAACTTTCGCCTTATGCAGTCTGAAAGATCACGCTATCGACATCATAAAATATTATTATGTATTGTTATTCCCTACAGGGAAAATTTTCATTGTTACATAGCACATAATGTCCTATCAAATGGGTTCTAGCTGCCTTATTGTATTTTACAAGTTCGTTAATGGCTGCCTTATCGAGATAGTTTGCCAAACTTTATGTCCAATGAAATATTATTGCTACATTATCGTGTTTATTTATCGTCGCAGTCAGCAAATTCGAATAAACATTAGGTGTTTTTTTAGATCTTTGTAAAAACCAAGATTTGTGAAAGATGACTTATCAGTGACCTATATTTTCACCACAACAACAATCAAAAGAACTTCTAGCGGCAATAGATATTGTTTGATTATTAACGTTTTATAACCTGTAAATATAACCTTTTAGACACATGTATATATTGATGATGTTTATTATATTCGTGATAAAGCTTGATATGTAGAGCTTAACTGTTAATATTTACGACGTTACTACTGCAGGAAAATAGCATTTAAATGGCCCATGTAAACGAATATTAACGTTAAAACCCGTTACACAAAGAGCCATGTTAAACGCAGCGCAATTTGGACGCTGCACAGCGCCAACAAACAAATAGTAAACAGACGAATATAACAAAAACTCCAAAATCGGGTAAAAAGGAAGGTGATAACGTACGAGTGTCGTTCAGTTTGGAATAGCCGCGACCATTAAAGCTAACGAGCCGGGACGAGGACAAAATGTCCTGCCGTGCCAACAATAGCCACCTTTACCTTACTCTGTACCTGAATGTACCCGACATATTATCGCATATTGTGTTGGGAGACACGTCCGCCTTTATGCTTTGCTGACTTTGGAGTTTTCACGGTTTATTTTTTAAGCCGTTACTACTTGTTGGGATTAGATAACAGTGCATAATTTAAATTTTCCGCGGAGTTGTAATGCAACGTTTAACAAAGAAAAGTGGTCATTACTCCAACTCTATAGGCGTTTCACAGTAGTTTTAAAAGTATACTTTCAGCGATTCGGGTTTATTAACCCTATCGCATCCGGCATTTTTTTTATTTGAACTCAAATATTTATCAATAGTTTTATGATCACAACTGCTAAAATAACAAGTTAAGTTCGTGATTACCTGTCAAAGGGTTAAACAAACGAGTGCAATATTTTACTTACCTTTCAACTGAAAGAAATTACTATTATAATAAACCTAGCACTAGGTATTATCAAGCCGGAATCAGAAAGGGATTCGAAAATACCTACTGTTGACACAACAAATGGCACAAAATTGACCAAGAAAAGAGTTGTTTATAGATGTAGGGAGTGATTAAATTAATTTATTGTCTGTAAATCTCTGCACTTAAACTATGAATATAATATAAGTATTAATATAATTGTAAATATATCCTAGATTGACTTATAAACTTTTGTGTCAACAGTACTTTCGAATCCCATTCTAATCGCGGTTTGATAATATATCTGAACAATATAACAACCACGATACTACCACCCCGTCATAAACGTTAGCTGTTATCGTCATCTCTGTCATCCATCGTACTTACTTATTGGTACAAGCGAGAGCCATGGAAAGTACCTACGCAAATTCTAGCAATAGGGCCGTAATTTCATAATTTCTTAAGCAGAATTATTAGTACATTGTACATCAAGGGAGGTAAGTACGGAATCACTAACGAGAGTGTTAGAAGCCCGACGCCGACAGACCAACCGCGATGCATACAATGTTTTTCATCACATTTGCGGACAAAAAAAATAGTTTTAAGACAAAATATTATTCTATGACGTACTGACATTTCTATTACTCCCTAGGGAATTTCACTTTTCTATTACTCTCGCTACGCATGCAAGCAATGGCGTGGCGAAAAAATCTATAAATCCTTACATTACATGTATATTACCCCACAACAAACTCCAGTCGGTTCAATTATTTTGGAGCATTCTTAGCTCCCGCCATGACAGTAGTCGACACTATCGCCCAAATTGATATTGACGCGACCCTGACACGAGCACTCGTCACTGATTCCGTACTTATTACTTTGCTTTGTTTACTGAATGCGTAGTGCGGAAAGTGAAGGCGTCTGCCTACAAGACACGCCCATATATCTCGCGTGCCTTCGTTTTCTGAATAATTTATATGAGGATAGAGTTACAATTGGAATGCTAATCAATCTAATCATACTAAAGTTATCTTCATTAAATTACGTATAAATATTGGAACAGCAATCTGTCTTATCTCAAGCTATACATCGAGAATTGTAAATAAATAAAAAATTTCGAATGTACCAATACCTATATTTCCATTAATGATGCTCTTATAAAGGTGCATTTAGAACAAACGAGCATTCGCTCATTCTGTCCCCCACTCTACGACATCAACGAATTTCGACGAATCACGTTTTGTGTAACGGACGAATTTCGTAGAGTGGGGGATAGAATTAACGAATGCTCGTTTGGTCTAAATGCACCTTAATACTGTAGCCACAACTACATCTCTAGTACAACACTCATGTTACCTACCTTTAGGACAGTCAGCAAAAATGATTACAATTTCGTCTCTATTATTTGCACGTTAACGTCCAAATGGTTCCGCTTCTTGTAACACGTCAGAAAATATACAAGGTGGCTAAAAAATAAATGCATTCTGGTTGCACATACATTTATGACTCTCAGTATATGTGAAATAGTACTTATGTTCCTACTTACTAGGTACTACAAATTCTGAAACTTAAACTAATTTTCATAAAAATCCTGGGGTATCTATTCTGTGTCCTCACTGGTAATGCGAATGCACTTATATTTGGCCAACCTGTATAAGTAAATATCATGAGATAATCTTACACAAATGAAACTAGTCCCGCGGCTGCAAACTTGCGATTAAGCGACTGTAAGTATACATAATAGTTAGATATTTACCCTCGTGAGTCATATATATATTACATAACATTTTGACTTTATAGATATAGTGTCAAAATTAAAATTCGGTTGAAGTAAGTGACGTCACCAGGCCTCAGGAGGTTAAATACATAAAAAAACAACCATTGACCAAGAAGCAAATATTTGTGATACACACCAATAAATCCCTCTCCGGGATTCGAACCCAAACTCTCCAGCTTCGTAGACTTGGTTACTACCAACTAAGCTACATAAGCTGACAAAAAGTAAACAAAATTTACTTTCAAAAAATGTACAGATGCAGTGCAAAATCCTTTCTCTTCGGCTTTTCACGGTATCGCCCGAATTAATCTCCCTGTCTCAATTAGCATCAGTGCAATTTATACTGATGTTCCTTGTGACAGCAAAGCCGAAGAGAAAGGATTTTGCACTACATCTGTACTGTTATGTACTAAAGTAAACGAAAGAAGTTTACTTTTTAACCTCGTGTTCAATTTGTCGTTAGCCACTTGTGGTGGCGACTGCTCGAGTCTGCACGTAATGAAGACTGATTCGCGCCCGTTTCGCGTTCGCTATTTTTATTCCTTCGTTGCAGTAACAAGAATTTTAATGATGAAATATTTCTTGCTTGCTGCTGACTGTACCGCGAATGTGATTCAACAGCTTGATTTGAATAAATCGAAACGGTAGTTTCGCTAGAACGAGCTGTTTATATTGAAGAGACCTTATTGTTTAGAAAACTAATTTAATCTGTCTTTTTATCTGTACCTTCGACCATAACAAACATGAAACTCAAAAAGGTCCCCAAAACCAATAGTGCAATTGAGCCCTGGTGGACAGGATTTAGACTAAATATGTGCGCATAATCATATGTTGGTATGTTTAAGTTTATATATGTTAATCATTGGAGTGATGCATTGAATAGAGGATAACACTTGCCAACGAATTTCAGGACCATTTTTAAAAGGTAAAATTTAGTATGGCGTGCAGCTTCCATGTTTCATTTGTTTGTAGATCCATACATTTACATAATATGTAGGGGGAATCCGCAATAAAACGGACGCGTTATGGAACGGACACTACTGATCTCTATAAAAAATCTGAACGGATATATAATTTTTTTTGGTCATTAGCAACACTGATGACCATATGGTGTATTATCTATGCCATCTATGGTCATCAGTGTTGCCAATGACCAAAAAAAGATTGTGGATTCCCCCTACATAGTTATTCTGTCTAAATTGCCTATGCAGCAAAATACAAAGTTTCCTTATCTTCTTCACTGCTTCAAAATCTTCAAATACCTGTAAACATGCTACTCACAGAGTTTTTATGGCATATCTAAAGATTCAAAAACCACTTCAATCAATACCTATCAGCCCTCAATTCGGACGCTGCCCTACATTGTGAAATTAAAAGCGTTCGTTTTTTGGTATTTTACATCATAGACTCATATTAAACATCGAAACCTTTCGGGTTTTTCCAAGGTTACCTTTACCTTTTTTGCCATCTGCGTAAAAGCTTTTCAAAGGGATTTTTTTCCTCGGGAAAATTGAGAACGTTTACAATATGGCGGGATAATGATGATTCCTCGTGATTGGAACCGTATTCGGTATCCGATCGGATCCGACGCAATTAGACACGAGTTGCTATCTGTTACTTGCGCAATTTATTTTTTTACATAATAAATACTCAGAGAGGTAGGTAACATCACTTTTACAGCCCCTTTTTTGATGTTGATAACATTTTCAACGGAAATTCCTTATACATAGTATGCCTATAAAAAATATATATTTGTATTTAATGTCTTAGGTATGTATGTATAGATAATTACAACGAGAACCAAATAGCACAACACTGGTTATAGAGTTTACTATTTGTTTTTAATTCTCAGCGAGATTTAGTTAGATTACTTATCATTGCATTAATGCAATACTTTCATTATAAAAACAAAAAGCTCATACAGAATATAATAATCCAGCCCAGAAACT
>JALPQI010025906.1:0-11031 GCA_025490895.1 Thaumatotibia leucotreta | reverse complement strand
CAGGGTCACTACCAACTAGGCTACAAAGGCTGACGAAAAAATTAAGTTAAAACAGGACTTCAAACGGGCCCCTATTTTGTAGGCACCCTGTATTATAGGTAAGTAACCTTTTATAAACGTGACCGTGGATAAGTTGCTCAAACTTTGAACTGCGTTCCAACGAGACAGAAAGTGAAAGGGAATGCAAAGGTCACTCAAACTTTGCACCTCTTCCGCCTCAATCTGACACCTAAGACATGTAGTTGCGTAAGATACAAATAACTGTAAATAGGTTTCATCTACAATAGTAGTAGGTTTTTGATACTTTTTCTTTCATTACAGGGCGGTGAGATGGCAGCACTGTGGAGGAAGGTCCAACGAACTGTCAAAATATTTAATTTTCTATATAATTTTGGCCTATGTGTTTGTGTATGTTTAGAATATTTGACAGTTTAGAAATGAGCCTATATACAAGGTCATCATCATCTCAGCCATAAGACGTCCACTGCTGAACATAGGCCTCCCCTCTGGACCTCCACATGTACCGATTAGATGCGACCTGCATCCAGCGTGTCCCGGCGACCTTCATAAGGTCGTCTGTCCATCTTGTGGGTGGACGTCCTATGCTGCGTTTACCTAGCCGTGGTCTCCACTCGAGCACTTTTCGACCCCATCGCGACCATCTGCTCTGCGTGCAATGTGGCCTGCCCATTGCCACTTCAACTTACTAATCCGGAGGGCTATGTCAGTATCTTTAGTTCGCCTACGGATCTCGTCATTTCTGATTCGATCACGCAGAGAAACCTTACCGAACCACCTAATATTTCATTTTAATGGCAATACTTTTTGACAAGTATTGAAATCTAAATAGGTTTTCAGGTATATAACTTAACAAGCCAGTATTGTTTGTGCCTTTCGGTCTTATGTTTATCTATCTACAAGACGAAAGAGACAACCAATACTTAGTAGCTTGCTAATTTAGGAGACGTTTTTGAATAAGGGGAAAGAAACTAACGTCACAAACTGGATTGACATATAAATGCTAAAGTACTACGGTAATTAAAGGTAATTGCTTACGATTAGCAAACTGGCACTCTTTCTGTTCTGATAACGCTGATTAAGTAACAAACTTGTTATCGGCCGATTTTCGTAATACCACTAATAACCCGGTCAGTCAAGGTCGCCAAGTATTCGCGATGCGGCGCGGGCGCAGGATTCGCGGCGACCAACGTAAGACTGGCCTACTACCGCGAAAATCGAAATTCGGAAATTTCCTAAAGTGTGTGGTATCATTGAATAGGATCCCAAAAAAGTTTTTTATAAAGTCATTGTTTTCGGAGATGCGCTCCAGAATAATAATAATCACCAAATTAAAAATTTAAAAAACCGACTTCAACCGGTTTCTCCAAGATTCCCGATTTGTTTCCATCATTGGTTTCCTCAAATCCTACTTTCTGCATGCAAATTCTTGTAAATGAATGAAACTTACCAAAAGCGCCATACATGTACCTATAACATTTGAAGAGATCCCTCGATTTCTCCAGGATCCCATCATCAGACCCCAACTTGGTGCCAATGGGACCATCTCGGGGTAATACACGTTCGATCACAAAAAGAAATTTTAGAATCGGTTCACTATTCTCGGAGATATCAGGTAACATACATACAACAAAAAAAAAAAAAAATTCAGTCGAATTGAGAACCTCCTCCTTTTTTTGAAGTCGGTTAAAAATGCACTGAGCATGGCCCGACATGCTCTTGGCGTGTTTTGTTTTGAGGAGATACACACACACTTGGTAGACAGGAACAGCATCTAATGAGCCAGGGCCGGATTTAGGGGGGGGCAACCGGGGCCTCCACAAAAGAGGGCCCCCACAATAGCGATTTGGAAAAAAAAATCAAATTCCGACTAGTACATTTTTTTTTAGTATTGAAAGTGATCTTATGATCTACTCCAGGAACTAGATTTCAGCGAAATCATTAATGATTTTTCGACGAAAAAAGCTTGGAAGATTCCGTCCGTTAACGCTAAAATTTCATTTCAGATAATTCTCGTTTCCGGTTATATTTTCATGTTTGTTAAATAATAAAATAATGTATAGGTACTTGTTTCCACAAAACAATATTTATTCAAAAACTTGACTGAAAAAAAATTGTCTACTTTTTTTTTTATGCAAACGAACAGACGAATCGCCTGATGGAAAGCGATTAACGTCGCCCATGGACACCCGCAACACCAGAGGCGTCGCAAATGCGTTGCCGGCCTTTAAGGTGGGAGTACGCTCTTTTCTTGAAGGTTTGTCTACTTTATTTGGAAAATAATTGGGGGACAGGGGGCTCCACTCCTTTGTTGCCCCGAAGCCTCTCAACCTCTTAATCCGGCCCTGTAATGAGCTGTTGCTGCCTCGCTCGCGCCTTTTCAGCTGTAGGAATAGTTTCGAACTTTGAATTTCAAGTATCTGCATCTCTGTTACACCGATACGGTAAGAGAGATAGACATCAAAATACGACCGCAAATTACGATACGTGTCGGTAGCCGGCCCTACCGTGAAAGACGAAAATCGTAAACGAGGATTTGTCTCTCTCACTCTAACGACGCCTTCGTTGGAGTGTCAAAGAAAAATCCTCGAAATTTACGAACTTCGATTTTTGCGGTAGTAGGCCAGTCATTAAGTACATAGGTATATAGGTACGTCTTTGTATTATTTAAGTTAATTAGTTAATTAAGAAAACTTGTAGGAAACTATAACAGCTTTTAAAGTATTATAAACATTAGTCTTTGATTGAACCAGTTTTATCAAAGACAGGTTCTGTAAACTAAATTAAAAATCGATTTGCAAATATTTTGGCATATACCTATAAATCTATAATACGAATTTCTTTTGTTTTGTTGTGAAAATCGGTCGATAATTTTCAGAGGTAGCAAGGCTTTTTATTTTCTCATTTACTTACGACAAGGCCATACTGGCTCAGTGTAAGTGCATTCGTCTGTCCATAAGAAAAAAAAAGCGGTTTTTTATTTTTACTAACAAGTTTGGTTGCCAGTATACAACTTGAATACAAGTTATACAGCCTTCATAATGTAATGTAGGTAAAAACTTCCTACTTCGTCTATGGAACCCTAAATACCTCGGAATGACTTTCCCGCCTTTTTAAATGTCAACCGATGTCGTCACGGCGCGTCTGCCGCCAAATGTGGCCAAATGTCAAGGCCGAACGACAATCACTTAAGTTTTCGATCAAAATAAAAAAAGACTGTTGGTATTGTCCAAAACGTCTCATTGGACCACACAATCAATAAATCGACTTTATTTGCTTTATTTTGTTGCCCTTTTGATGCGATTTTCGATCGTCATAATAACTAAAACATATTTTTTTGGCTGAAGGCAAAAAATTAGACACTAGCACCCATTATTATTTAATTAGATACTTAATCGTTATTATTTTACGTACAAATAGCTCTGACTCAATCAAGATCTAGTTTTGTGATTACATTAGTTGCAAAACTTAGCAATTCGTGCGCCTTTCATATTCATACTTGAACTGGTTTTGTTTGCAAGCACAAAGAACAGCATAGCTATAGTACTTAGAGCGAAAACAAAAATATTAATTGGTAAGTACCTACCATTCATCCTTAGTTCTCTTATCTAGTAAACAACTTTCTAACCAAAAAGTACACGTTTTCTGTTGTAAACTGAAACTCCTTGATTAAAAATTAAGCAATTTACTAATCACTACGGAGTACGGACGGACTGCACAAATACGGATTCAGATATATTGGTAGGTATTGACAAATATGGTAGTTTACAACAGAAAACGTGTAGGTACTTTTAGGTTAGAAAGTTGTTTACTAGATAAGACAACTATAGGATGAATGGACTTTACAGCACGCCTTCCTTGACTGACTACTTATGTACATCAAGCCACGCAAAGTTTAAGACAATATTACAGAACTTTACTGTAACATTGACATGCCCGATTCTTCAAGGCATGTAATCCAAACAAAGAAATCAGGATTGTTTATCAATTTATTATCAAATCAACGATCAAACAGAATTATCATCAACTTAAAGCGAGTCAATATCTCTACACCCACATAAGTATCAAGTGCTTTGACACCATTTTATGATGTGATTGAATTGATTGCAATAATTAAGTACATCATCATCGAACGTATTGCGAAAACACAAATCAAATTATTTATTAACTAAATATTTTGATTTGTACTTTTTATTTTTCCCCAGTAGTCACACTACTTAATACTAAATGCAGGCATGTATTTCTTGCCCTTAGAGAATGGTCAATGGCGCCTAGCCTTGGGATTGCATGTACCCGAGAAATTTGACCGGTTGTTGCTAAGACCGAGTGGCCGAGGGGTACAGGCATCAGCCGCGAAAGCTGAGTACGTGGGTTCGATCCCCACCTCGGACATTAGGTGATCTTGGTCGTTTTTCTTTGGTATATGACATCTAATATTTACATCATCATCATCAGCCTATGATAGTCCACTGCTGGACGTAGGCCTCTCCTATTAACTATGCGTATAAACGCGTTAAGAGGTAATAAATACCCATAATCGCCACGCTGGGCAAGCGGATTGACGATCGCAGTAATGTGTCCACTATGATGACGCTGCTGCCCATCATTAATCTTTTATCAAATAATCGTCAGTGACACTTCAATCCCTTAGTCGACTCTTACGACACCCGCAGGAGGAGTTAGGGTGGTGACAAATGTATTCTTACTGCCGTCACCACACGGCTGACATTAAGTACATACCTAGCTTCAAATAGGTACTATAAAGCTTGTTCACGAAATAAAGTAGCCATCGTAAAATCAGTCTCTACTGTTACACAATAGTCCCATGTAGTTCTAACAGCCATGGGACTGTAAATGGATTCCTCTGTTTTATGTTTAAGAATCCAATATCCAAAAGTATTCGCTGAAAAGTCGTCAAAATCAAAATAACTTCAGATAGTGCTTAATGCAAAATTTCAGGACCAAAAAAGTGCGAACTTCAGAGACGATTTCAACAATGTTAGACTTGAAATGCTTAATAAAAATTGTAGACACGAAATTCACAGTTTATTATAGTATCGGTATTGTAGTTTAATTAAGACCCATAGGGAAACTAAATGACCCAAAATGGTAAAATAAGAAGAAACACTACTTAAATCCAGAAGTTTAAATAAAAGTATATAATTATGGAGAAATTTATATAAATACCAACCACAGCAATGGCTACTTTATTTCGTGAACAAGCCTTAAAATAACTAGGTGGCAAAAAATAAGTGCATTTCTGTTGCCCGTGAGGTATTGGAATAGGAACTCAGAATAGAAGGTGCCCTAGCAGGTTTTTGGAAGTTTCAGAAGGATTTTTTAAGATACGTAATTACGTACCTATAGTCCATTCATCCTTAGTTGTCTTATCTAATCAACAACTGTCTAACCTAAAAGTACACATTTTCCTACGAACAAATAAAACATGGAAGTCGCACGCCATACTAAATTGCCTTTCAAAACCGATCCTGAATTTTAGTTGACAAGTGTCACCCCCTCTTCAATGCATCACGGTAATTAATTTCTATGTCAAACTAGAAAAACTTAAACCGCCATTTAAAAGTAGTTGTGATTGGTCCGTCAAAGTTTTGATTGGCTATATTCTATAAACATTTGTCAGATGTTGCGCCGAAATATGCGCGGTGTTAAGAAAAGCGCTAAGTATGTCCTGCCCATCTTGGCACAATTGAACAATTGTGTTTGGGGGCATTTTTGAGCTGGCATTAGACGTCCATGTTATATATGGTCGCAGACATTTTCTGTTGTAAACTGCTATATTTGGCTATACCAAAATACCTGAGTCCGTATTTGCGCAGTCCGTCCGTACCGTAGTGATTAGTAAATTGCTTCATTTTTAATCAAGGAAACAGCAGTTTACAACAGAAAACGTGTACTTTTAGGTTAGAAAGTTGTTTACTAGATCAGAAAACTAAGGATGAATGGACCGTACTAGGTGCTAGGTATTATAACTACTTAGAACTACTAATTCTGGAAAGAACTTATTTCTAAAAAATAACCCTAGTTCTTCCTACGGTTGTAATTTGGTTACTTTACGGTCGCCTGAGTCATCCTGGTTTTATGCAAAGTTATGCTACTTAAACCATGCAAACATCCGTTTAGTCCATATTTGTAGGTGGCCCATTAAGCTGCATAGTTTAAGTAGCATAAAACCAACGTGACTCCGGTGACCGTAACCATGGCAATATGTGCAATAATAAATAGAATAAAGTTTGGCATAAAGGTCTTGAAACCGGGCCATGAAATCCAAAAAAAAAACAGAATTAAGTTGGTTCACCCAGTGGCCTATACCACAAAAATTTACTAGCGTACAATTCTACAAAATTGTGTAAATTCCCATACAAAAAGTTGACAATTTTGTAGAATTGTACGCTTGTAAAGTTTTGTGGTATAGGGGCCAGGCCTACTACCGTGAAAATCGAAATTCGTAATTTCGAGGATTCTTCTCTGTCACTCAAACGAAGACGTCATTAGAGTGAGAGAGACAAATCTTCGAAATTTACGAATTTCGTTTTTCGCGGTAGGGCCGCTGTATCTTTTGTATTTAAACAGTAGTTTTCCACTTGTTCCTGTGTCAGTAACAACATGTACTCGTCCGTTGATAGTCTAAATTGATTTCAATTAATTGCAAGCATAATCGTGCGCCATATCTGTGACGTCACATCCGAAACGGAAACGCACTATCAGCTGTCTAGTTTATTAATTACTTACGCGTGTTTTATTGTTCGATTATATATATATAGCGACCCGCCCCGGCTGCGCACGGGTACTATACCTACATAAAACCTTCCTCTTAAATTACTCTACCTATTAAAAAAAATCTCATCAAAATCCGTTGCGTAGTTTTAAAGATTTAAACGTATACAAAGGCACATAGGGACAGAAAAAGTGACTTTATTTTATACTATGTAGTGATTAATGCCCTAGCCGGGAATCAAAACCGGAACTTTCAGCTTCGCTGCATATCTACCTAACCTAAGCTATGATTGCTGACAAATCACTAAATAAATGAGCCGCGTTATGGTAAAGTTTGAATTTTTTTGGCTTTAATGTAAAAGTTTAACACGTTCGACGCCGGTGACACGCATATGTGAACGAAAAAACTGTACTCCTATGCCAGAGACACACATACGTGATCAAAGTAATATTATTCTTATGCCACTAGCATTAATCAAGTTCTCACTCCCATGCCAGTGGCATAGAAATACGAGCGTTTTTGACACAATGCTGTGTCGCCGACATAGGAGTAGGTACAATCTTTTCGGCCACACATGCGTGTCACTGGCATAGGATTTCTATAAGATAATTTCAATCGGCATAGTATAAGCACTTAGTGAAACAGTACCGGAGGCGAACGTGTTAAGAGTACGTAACTAAAGACTGAAGAGCTATAGCCTTACCATGAGTTGCCGCTACGTTATTAACGCGCGTTTACTTTCTATAATAACATTATTATGATTTGTCTATCCGAGAAATATGAAAAGAATCATGAATAGATTTATAGAATACTTCAAAAGAGAACTATTTCAAACAATCGGTCCAGCTGTTTTTCAATACACTACAATAAAGTAAAGTAAAGTAAAGTAAAATTTTATTTGTGAAACATAGGTGGTACAAATGATGGTCTTATTTTTAAAATACAGATCTCTGTGCTTTGCCGAATGGCGTACAAATTATAAGAATATAGGTACATATCTAATAATACACTTAATTCTTTGTAGGTAACCTAGGTATTCAACTATTCATATTAGTTTAATAAAAAGTATAATTAAAACATTCTAGTACCTACTTATGACAGTCAAGTGAATTAATTAAATGCGTATATGATTATGATATATTTGACAAATGAGTCTGGGTCTGTATTTTTTTTGTAATAAAAATGTTTTGACTTTGTAAAAAGTTATAACATAAATTACATTAACAAATAAATAATTAAATCTAACTTTACACGATACCCTGTTTGATTTGGTGTTTAAAAAAAGGTAATCAATCTTGCAGTATCTTTTTATTGAAAAATGCTTATAAAAATCCAAACTAAAGTCCATTCATCCTTAGTTGTCTTATCTAGTAAACAACTTTCTAACCTGAAAGTACACGTTTTCTGTAGTAAAATGCCATATTTGCCTGTAATAAAATACCTGAGTCCGTATTTGTGCAGTCCGTCCGTAGTGATTAGTAAATTGCTTAATTTTTAATCAAGAAAATATCAGTTTACAACAGAAAACGTATACTTTTAGGTTAGAAAGTTGTTTACTAGATAAGACAACTAAGGATGAATGGACCGTAGGTACCTACTTAATGAATCAAAAACAATGTAAATCACTGTATGTCCTTGTTATATTATGTATATTTGCTATAACTTATTTTCTGTTTTTAATAAAAAGACACTGCAAGATTGTTTACCTTTTTTTTAAACATTAAACCAAACAGAGTATAGAGGGATCCACTGTACTTTGGAAGTCTCGAATCTCTGATACTATAAGACCTACCTACTACGTTAATGCATGTTAGCTCAACTGGTTGGAAATTTATTAATCTTTAAAGGTTTTATTGCATAAATATGATATCAAAAACGTAAGGTTTTTATAATAAAAATCAGAACCAAAAAAATAACCGTAAATTTCGCAGTTTTTCTCGTATTACGCGGATACGCGGTTAGCACAACTTTTTGTTGCTTGGAAAATGTGGTTTTATACTGATCTATGGTGTCTTAACAACATACCAAAAATGCAGCGATGCTACTTGATTTGCGAGTTTAGGGTAAAATGATGTACGATTTGACTGTACTAACTGCGGGATATCATTCTGAGTGAAGCCTTTTAGCGCAATTCACGGGCTTTGAATGTTAATGTATCAAAGCAAATTTTTGTTTTGTGCTAATAATAACTTAAGAGTAAAATCGCGTTATGAAACGAAGTCTAGGCAATACTTTGAAATGCCTATTACATGCCAGCGATTGTAGTAGGTAGGTATTTGTAAGGCCAATTTGCATTAACCTTGACTAGTGCAACTTTCCAATACATGGACAAAGCAATGCATTTTATGACATTACTAGCGATTCGAACACTGCAGCAGTGTTATTCACTAAGGAAACCGCCTTGCTAACAGCGCTGTGACAGCGCTGCGGCAGCGTCGAGCCTAAAAATGGTATTCACTAATGCACTTTAAACGACACTAGCGCTCGGCGACGAATGTGGCGTGAGCTGGAACTACACTGCGTCGAGAGTTACCGCCTACAGTTCGACGACGAGCTGTTCTACGTTAGTGAATACCGTTTTTCGCAGCGCTGCGCTCGACGTCGAAGTGAAGGCTGTCTCGTCGTCGAGCTCGTTGACGAACGCAGCGTCGAATGTGTGAATAAGAGAATAGCATAGCTGGCTTGACACGGATGCAATTATTATAAATATAAATATTCTTCTTCTTCTAAGAACCGGCCAAAGCTCAGTGTAGGGTCCCGTTATTCAAGAACGGCTAGACCGATTATTTTACCGATATTTACCGAACATAGGTTTTCTACTCGTACGTAGGTACCCTATCTTCACCGCGTCTTCGTGTAAACATATTGTTTTAAAGTGGGATTACGATAATTTTGATAAATACCTAAATCGGATCTGAAATCTGTAATCGATCCTGAGCAGGAAGCAATCAAATATCGATTGATTTTCTTATCGCATACCTATGAGATATAGTCGCCGTGAAATATATCGTGGCGTCCAGGACGCTTAGTCAAGTTGCCAATAGCTAGCGCTTGGTAGTGTATCGTAGTTTTCCCTCTCTGTCACTCTTGCATTAGTGCGACAAAGACAGTTAGCTGCCTTTCGCTTACGATTGACGTTTAAGCGCTAGCGATTGGCAACTTGGCTAAGAACCCAGGGCTCTCACAAATATCTGAGCAGGATGCTTAGCCAAGTTGCCAATCGCTTGCGCTTACTAGCATATCGTAGTATTCCCTCTCTGTCACTCTTGCATATTAGTGCGACAAAGACAGTTAGCTGCCTTTCGCTTACGATTGACGTTTAAGCGCTAGCGATTGGCAGCTTGGCTAAGCACCCAGGGCTCTCACAAATATCTAAGCAGGATGCTTAGCCAAGTTGCCAATCGCTTGCGCTTACTAGCATATCGTAGTATTCCCTCTCTGTGACTCTTTCATATTAATGCGACAAAGACAGGTAGCTGCCTTTCGTTTAGGGGAGACCTAGGAGAGTTGACACAAATTTTACATATCCACGCATAACTTCTTTGTTATACAAGCTATAAGCACGTAACCATCATTTTTCGAAAGGGAATTTCATAATCTAATTATAAATGTCAATTCGAAAAATAATAAGTCATAAAAAGGTGGCAAATACATCGTTTTTCTAGAACAAGTCGGGTTGTTTCAACCCTCCTAATACCGAGATAAGTTGAAACAGGTACCTGGGTAAGTTGACACATAAATAGAAATTAAAGTTTTAATATAAATATAACGATAGTTTTGGCTATAATCGTATTTATTTTACTAAAACACTTTACTAAAACAACTTTGAGGTCAAATATTAAAAATATACTAACAAAAATATGTTTTTTTCTTATAAGAATAATAAGGCACCTTCATTGTACGATTGTGAGTACACATTTGGTTTTTTCTTCCCTATATTATAATAATTCAGGTCCTACATACTTATAAGTTTGAGTCTTTTGCACACTAAAGTTATCCATAATCACATCAACGTTAAGACACTAAATGAGATTAATTAAACATTAAAATTGTAAGTCTTCTCCTTTCAGGAAAGAAACAAAAATTAAATTAATCTAACTAAAATAATCCTACTTAACTTTTTATGGTAATTGATAGTTTTACCAACAAAAAACACAGAACATTAATATATCTAACTAGGTATAACAAAATGCGATGTAATAAAAAAATAGATTTAATGAACCAGGCCAACAGTTTGATATTTTATAATATATGTAGTCCAGTTCACCATTATGTGC
>JALPQI010025905.1:0-14892 GCA_025490895.1 Thaumatotibia leucotreta | reverse complement strand
AGGCTACGGAGGCTGACGAACAGACAGGCTGAGACATTGAGAGATGATGAGATCTACTAATGAGATTCAGTTTAGGACCTAAACTTTCGTGAACGGTCAGTTTCATAGAATAACTGTTAAAAAATTAAAGGCTGAAACTAAACTGAATTGTATTGATGGCCACAGGAACTTTGAAACGATACAATGCTACATTACATAGCTACTATCAAGCTAGACTTGCCTTAATAAGTGTACTGGATAAAAACCGACAGATCTACTGTACTATATACTAGCGATGTAACGAATATTCGCATTCGCATTCGCGAATATTCACATGTTTTAAAATATTCGCATTCGTATTCGCATTCGCAAAAAATAGACGCGAATATTGCGAATATTTTTATCTAATTATTTCGTTCACTTAAGGCAAGAAGTACTACATTCTAAAGTTGACCTTAATGCCTAGATGTCTAGGTACAAAAACATGCGACGCTAAAAATTATTTATTTTCAACTTTATTGCACAATATTACACATACAAAACAGTATAAATGGCGGACTTAATGCCTTTAGGCATTTTATACCAGCAATGTATGTATAGGTATGTATAATACCCAATATTCGCATTCGCATTCGCGAATATTCCTAAACCGATATTCGTTACATCGCTCTTATATACTGCCTTACTGCCGATAGAAGTATCTGAAATATTAGCACTAATAAGAAAAGCAATATTAACTTTGTTAGGCCTGGCTCTGAACAGTTGCATGCATTTAAAGACAATATTGGCGGCGGTCGCGGTTGCAATTCCATGCGAGCAGTCCGCCCTGTCCGCAGGGCGGGGAGGGGTCTCATTACGTGTGTATTCGAAGCTATTGCTATACAGGGTGGAACGCAACGACGATCTTTCCCGCTACCGACCGAGTCTATCAACCATTACGATGAATTTTCAGTATGGGACCAACATCGAAATATCTTTAAAAAAATTAACCTCTCATACAAAGTGACTGATTAGTTCGAGCGCAATAGTATCGAAAAGTCAATTTTCCATGTACGATTGAAAAGTCAATTTTCGATGATGGTCCCATAGGTACTGAAAGTTTATAGTAATAGTTGGTAGACTCGGTCGATAGCGGGAAAGATCGTCGTTCTGTTCCACCCTGTATAGGTAATCTCTATTATGAACTCCAATCCTTATACGGTGACGGTGACTTCAACAATGGTCAATCCCGGTTGATAATATGTTGTGCTCTGATGTGACTCATAAAAGGCGAACTTTAATTTAAAAATACGGTTTCAAGGTGTACCTACATAATACGTTGATAATAAAATGAAACGAATGTTTCACGTATTAAGGCTAATTTATTTTTAAATACAAAATGTAGTTTTGCCCCTTACAAAAAAAAACATGAGTAAAGCTTTGAGATACCTAAGCGTTCATCGATGAAAAACATCAGCATAGATTCACCAACACTCGCTCCCAATAGTTCAAAGCGTCAATCATACAATTTTTCGGTGACTTGTTGTTGGTAGCTTGTTGCTGGAGCTATTTGGTTACGCAGCTATGTCAAGTCCAACAAGCCAAATGATATTCATGTATACAGGAAGAATAGAAAATCAATGATAATCCACCAACTAGCAGTTTCCAATCGTCTTCCACAATAACATAATAAAATTTACAAAATTATGTATGTCCATAAAGGTTTCAAATTCGTATCGCTTTCAATCTTACTTATCAGCCTATAATGAGTCCACCGCTGGACACAGACCTCTCCTAATACCTAAGCATATGGATGCATTGAGGTGGGCAAGCGGGTTGGCGATCGCAATAGTGTGTCCACTCCACTATAACGATTCAGTAACTGTCAGTGACGCTTATAATCCCTTAGTCGACTCTAACGACAGCCACGGGTAGAATTGGGGTGGTGACAAAATGTATTGTTACGTTCGTGGGGTGGGTTTTCTATAGAAAATGTATGAATAAGCCACTAATTAAAACTGATACTTTAATTAGTAATTAAAAGAACAAACACTTTACTAAAACACTATTAGTCACACACTTAACACTTCAAACTGGTACACTTTTACACTCTCAAACTCGCCGATAGAATCGCAGTCTTAGCTCTTGATGTTATCTCTTCGCTGTCTCACTTGAAACTACCCCTTGGCCGGGACATGCTGGGTTTATATACCAGCCACTGAAATCTACAAAGTGCTAGATGATTCGACTCCAGAAAGTTCCCGAGTTAGGTCGGTCGGTCCGTCTGTGCGCGAACATTCTAGAGTATCGCTGTCTCTTTCTACAGGTTTTTCTTTCACACCCGTCCAGAATGTTCTCTCTATAGCTGTCTCGTTCACATCCTTCCAGAACATTCTCTCGTGCTATCTCTATCTAATAGTGCTTTCTCTTTCACTCCTATGGGAAATTTAGCTATATACCGATTTGTACTTGAGAGGCCCAAAAGGGGTCCTGAAAACGCCTGAAAACGGGTTTTCATGTTATTGCGCCATCCGATAGAGGGTATCCTGAAACGGCCTGAAAACATGTTTCAGGCGCCTGAAAACGACGGTATCTGGGGTGAATATTTGATTTTATAATATGTGAAAGAGGACCTTCTGAAACGGCCTGAAAACGCATTTCAGCCTGCTGAAAACGCTTCTAACGTGTCTAAAATCATATTTGTAGTTTTTATCATGCCACCGGCGTAACAGTATTCTTACTGCTGCTAATGGCCAATCGCCTTCAATCGTAATAGCTAAACGTAATAAATGCACCCTGTCCTGTCCGCAGGCGTGGATTGCTGGAATCCGTCGGGCGTAAAATCCTTTGGCTTAAATCCCTTAAGCGCTTTAGCATCGCCTCATGACATCTAGTGGTCACACGTCTTTTATTGGCGGTTTTTGAGCTGGAATTAAAGTTTCGTGCGGTTTTATTTATTGGCTGGGACGCGCTCATGCAAAACTAGAAACAATGTGAATCACACGGCTAAAAGGCATCGATTGAGAAATAAAAGAGGAATCACATGTTAATGATGTGTACCTAAATAAAAAGTCAAGTTTGATAAGTGAAACAGTGCGAAAACTGACACAAATCCTATATCTGCAGGCGTAGCGATAAACGATAAGTCACATGACCATAATAATGACTGGAAATGGTCACGTGACTTTTCGTACGAATCTTGTCATGCTCATACATTTATGACTTATCGCTTATCATAATACGACTGCTGAAACGCAAATTGGCTAGGCTTGCTATTATGTACAAAATTGAACTGGGAAAAGAGAAACATAAAGGTCTTTGTCCACTAGTCCGTAGCATACCATCACCGTAGCATGAACGTGTATCAGACAAAAACAATTCTTTGTATTGAAAAGTATGAGATTAGGTATGTCCATGTCCACTAGGACGTTCCAGCGCCGGCCAACACCGCCTCTAGTATTCAATACAAAGAATAGTTTTTTGTCTGATATGTTCATGCTACAGTCATGGTATGGTACGATCTAGTGGGCAGACCCTGACCCTACCTTCATTTTAATCATGAAAACAAAACCGATGTAAAAACTTGGGGCGTTTTTAGATTTCCAAAACAATTAACTCACTATCTTTTATGTTTCTTATAGTATTAAATCTTACACTATTGTGAATTCGTGATATGTAAACATGATAGATACTACACTTTCCGCAGGTACATTTAGTAGTAATGCTTGTAATTACTTTGTAGCTTATATGTATGAATATAATTTATATACATAGGTACCTATTAATTCCACTGTGTGATGCCTCCATAACAAATATATTCATAATTAATTAATGTTTTGTACTTCACAATGTTGAACTACTTTGAAGCTTATCATTGTACGTTGCGTACATATTCGACATAGTTAATTCGAACTGTATTACCTATAACAGCTTCATTAGGCGCTAAAATAGGTTTCCAATTCTAAATCCGGTACAATTGCGGGATAAATTGGAACATATTAAAATGAAACCGCACACACCACGCATCGCGTTTGCGTGCGGTCAGCGGTTGCGTCCGGCAGTTTGAAATGAAACGCGCAGCTCAACTTCAGACGTTGAGACCACAGCTTGAAATAGGTACTATGTCTAAGTATAATATACATAATAAGCCTTGAGTACGTCATCAGTACATATCCATTCCTTTTGTATTATGAATAAAAGGATTAAGAGACTTTAAATACTTTTTCAGTACAGATGATGTTATTATACGCACTAGTGCGTCCATTTCTTGTCAGGTCGAAACTTTGGAGGGCCATTTGTAATGAAAAACGTCGTACAATACACGTATGAAAAGGAAATTCGTAACTTGAGTCGGTTTAAAACACTTTCGAACTTAATTTTTTCGCACTCGTATGGTAATGTTCTACTTCAGTACGGATGATATTTTCGCAAGAAGTGGTTAATTTCTTGTCAGGTCAAATTTCGGACGGCCATCTGTGCTGAAAAACGTCGTACAATACAAGTGTGAAAACTTATTTTTTCGAACTTTCTAAGTAAAGTAAGTATGCAGAAATTTTCTTCACACAAGTAAAACACGAAGTAGCAATCTCAAAACTTTTCAACCACACCGTGTCTTTTACCAACTCGAAATCAGGCAACACTTAGGACCCATTTAAAATTTCCCAACACAAATTCGCTAAATGCCTGCAATGTTTTCAGTGCAAGTTGCTAAGTACAGAATTTCTTAACTCGTAATTACTTGAGAGTTGTTGATAAGTTGCGGTTCCGCTAGTTCGAGACGTGTGTTGGGTTAATTATTGCTTATGTAGGGTAGTTAATATATTAGTTTTGGAAGTTTTGTAAAGTTTCAGTTCAGCGATGCAAGAAATATTGGTTGAAACTACCATTGTCTGATATACAAGGCGAAATTTTGTTTTCTCCGCTTTATGTTCAGCATTGTGTTCAGGTTAGGATTTTTTTTATTAGCCTGGTTTAGTGTCCCACTGCTGGGAAAAGGCCTCCCCTCTTTTCCTCCATTCGGCCCGGTCATCACATTCGCCAGAACAAAAATCTAGACAGGAGAAAGTGTAATGTAAGATTTAGGCCTAAATAAATTATAAAAAAAGAATATGACTGAATTTACAGTGAAATATCAAGTTTGGTACTCTATTTCAAAAACATATTATTTACGTTGCGATAAGTACTGCTGTAAAATATTAATATTTGTATATACATAATACTGAGCTTATTACAGCTTAAACAGAAGAAACATGCTACCTATAAAAATGCGCTACAATGTTTCTCAATTCAATAAAAAAATGCAATCCAATATATCCAGCCAAATCCACATTAGCATGTGAGTAATATATTTCGAGGCGCAAATTACCCCGGAATATAGGAGAAAGGAAATAAGCGGTAATACTCTGACATATTCTACTATCCAAGCGAATATTTCGATTGCCGAGGTATTTGAATAAAGTTAACCCCCTTCCGGGTCAAACACAGCAGGAACTGCAAATCAGTACGTAATTATTACTACATTAACCATGCGGTATTGTAGAGATTTTACGTTTTTGATGATAAGGCTATTAATATGTTAAATGTTAGGCCCTGGTTTTTCTGGCCGGCGACCGGCGAACGACGCGTGTCCGCCGCCGACGACGTTCGAATGTTTCGTTTCGAAAGGTGGTTTCTCTTAAACATCACCGGCAGTGGGTAACCGACGACGACGTGTCATAGAAAGCACCCTCTAACATTCGCCAACAAAACATTCGAACGTCGGCGGCAAATACGTGTCGGTCACCGGCCGCCAGAAAAGCCAGGGCCTTAATGAATAATTTACTGACCGTTTTTAGTTAATCTAACATGAAAAAAAAATGGTCAGAAAATTATTTATATAGCTCAGCAAATAACTACATAATAATATTTCACGAGAAAAACAGACGTTCAATAACATGCAGAACTGTAACTGAATTTCTCTAATATAGATAGATTTTCCTCGTCTGCAGTTGACCTACAGCTAATGCTCGAAGAAATGAGCATGGCAAGCCTTCTGATTGGACTCAAAACGAACCGGGCGAAGACAAATGATGACCAATAGCACAAAGCGTAGGGTCGAAGTAGACTTAGGCAAGTAATTCTTTATATCGTTGAGTAGGGGGATTTTTTTTGTATGTTACTCAATATCTCCAAACCTCACCAAACGGGGTCTGATAATGGGATCTTGGAGAAATCGGGTTTTTAATTTAGTAAAATGGTGATTATTCTTTTGTAACTCTCTGTTCTACTGTATATGAATCGTGTACTGCGCCAAGTCGTGATGAAACGATGATTGATTTCTGTTTGCACTGAGGGAGGGTTGCAATTTAATATCTTATTGTTAATCGAAGTCTGGAGCGTTTGCGTTGCGGGCGAGCTTAATTATTGTAAACGCCATTATGTTTTGGTTACAAATTTTAGTTACGAGCTCTTTGATGTTTGTCTTGGCAACGGATTGTTGGAAAATGGTTTCTTGATTTGGACGAAATTATTTGAGTTTGGGGTTTAGGGTAAAATGTCAAATTCGATGTTGTTTGAGAATCGTAATGGTGGTTTCCTTTGCAAATGATTGTTAGAAAATTTTAACTACATTCCCAATAGTATATGTAAGTCAACAAACGTGAAGAGACATAACCACAATTATTGTATCTAAATGTTAGGTACCGTTTACGTTTCATTGATTAATAATTTACTCCCCTCCTGAAACATCTACCCGTTGTGATGATACTAATTTAATATCTCCTCATAATATTACATTTGATGAGATTAAAACATCATCAATCAATCTTTATTAAAATTTTAAGGAAACTGTAGGGTTACATTTGGGTAACTTCGAAGTTAACTTTTCCATTTTCGTCGAGTGTTCGTAACCCGCAAAGGGATTGTATTCTGATTTGTGCGATACACACTGCCGCATAGTTACAAAAGAAGGACTAGTTACACTTATATGTATACAGGGTGCTCGCGAGCATTCCAAAAGATTTTAACTATGCATTCTAGACATCAAAATAAACAAAAAATATTATGAGACCTAATGTCAAACACCACCAAAAATTTTTTATTATTCCTTTTTTTTTACTTTTTGAATAGGTACTTTTTAACATTTCCAGTAATTTTTATCATAAGTATCATAACAACAATTTGTTAAAATTATTTATTACAATATATTTTTAGGGACAGGTTATTTCGTCACGTCTATTATTAGGTTTTGACTGTCAGGCAAAAGGTGTCGTAATAATCGTAATATTAAAACACATTGTGGTAGCATTGTTGTAATCAAAAAGAAGTTTAATGACGAGTTACGTCGAAAAATTTATTTCAAAAAAAGGTTGATCATCTCTGAAACCAATCCGAATCCAGGAAATTTTATATAACATCAAAGACTCCAAATATTGTCAGGAATTCAGCATTAGACACACGTCACACGTTACAGAAAAGTCATTTTAGAGACTTTGTAAATTGTTAAGTACCTAGTAGCTGTAGTAGTGTTAGTACCTATAAGCATGTAGCAGATGTCTAAGTACATTTATAATGGAATGTACAGCAGTCTGTTGTCCGACAGACAGCCTTTAATACATTGTACTCCGTGGATAATGCCGTTGATTGTACATAATGTAACATTGTAACATTTAATGTAATATTTTTGTACAATTGTTTGCTATCCCTAAAATAAAGAAATAAAATAAAATAAAATTAGAATCTTTTGGAATGCTCGCTAGCACCCTGTATACTAAAACTACCTATAGGTATGTAGCTAAGTTCGCCAACGCGAACGTGAATCTCCTGGAGTTGTATTGCATAGGCTACGGTACTTGCGCACCATCAGGCTAACCGTATGTTTGTTTGCCTCTGGCATGGCATAAAAAAGAACGGTAGGAGAGTGCTAACTGAAATCACAAGACTCTACAGACGTCTAAAAACTATGGGCCCAATCAAGGTAAACTCTTGCCTGGACAAAAGTACCCTCAGATCATCATTTCAGCCGTTTATATTAGCATAGGTCTCTCACTTATTATGAAAATGAAACAATTTTAACAGTACCTACATAATAAAAAAGTGTGTGTAAGTAAGTAAGTAAATACAGTTATTTTACAGATGACATTAGAGAATTCTGTATAAAACTCAGATAAAGGAGCTAATAATGTATTTTTTACAAATACTATCTATTTTCTTCTTACCTAATCACGCAATTTTAAATTCTAATCTCTTTTCTCTGCCCAAAGTCAAGTTGGTTACACACATCACCAATGTGTGCCAGCAAGGACACGCACCTAATATCATTAGAGTAATTGCGATGCAAGCCGGAAAGTTTGTCCATTAGTGGCATTATTGATGGGTTTCAAATTGCATCCTGCCCCCTGGGACGTCTAAATGGAGAGGGCGATGAGAAATATTTCGACCGGTTTCCAAATAGTGTGGATAAAGTTGATAAACCTTTTTTTTTATAAATGGGGATGTTGGAGCATACGATACCATTACACTTTCAAGAAATGAGTAGGATGGGAGTATCTGAGAGGCCAACAGCGCAATCTGTGACCCTGTTGGTGGAGTAGATGTTCATGGGTCAAAATTCTTTTCGTTGTCTTGTTTCATACCACTCTGTCACGCTTTTAGTGGCTGTTTCAACTCAGTGTATAAAAAAAATCCGATTGTCTTGTATTTTTTTTTCGCGTTAGATTTTAATCCATATATGAGAAATTGAAAATAAAACATCATCTCATACAAAAAACACCACTGCATCACGTTTTTTTAGGGACACAAAATAAGACAACGAAACTAATTTTGACCCTCATACGCGACTATACATAGGTGTTTAGTCCTTTTTTCCGTCTACTCATTTGCTTACAAAGATGCCTTCAATTCATAAATCTAATTCTGATACATGATAAATCAAATAATTACTGGCCATGAAATCGACTATTTGGTTGTATTTGAAAATACAACGACTGCCGAGTAATGTTAAGAAATACAGTTGAATACGAGCACTGTACATTTATGTAAATAGGTAAGTATAATAATATAGTATTCTATTTCTAGTTAGTATCCACTAACTAAAAATAGAACCAAACTTTTTTAAAAGTTATCCAACCCGAAACCCACTAACTTATAAGTCGGGGTCAAATATAAAAGCGGCGAACTCCTTAGAGAGTCGGCACTTTGCTATTGTCTCCACCGAAATTAAGTTTGTCAGAATAGTTGGCGCGGCGCCGAGTTTTGTATTATACAAGGTGTTTTACCAGCCACTGAAAATCTCAGACAAAATTCATACTACAATTTTTACTATGGGACTAACCTAGAAATTGTGAAAAAATAGCTCACCTACCAATCAAGTACATAAAGATAACAAAACCAAATATAGAAAATGTTTCTCGCAATTTCAGTGTTGGTGTCACTTTTCTCTTCTCAGGATGCTTAGCCAAGTTGCCAATCGCTAACGCTTAGTAGCGTATCGTAGTTTTCCCTCTCTGTTACTCTTTCATATTAGTGCGACAAAGACAGTTAGCTGCCTTTCGTTTACGATTGACGATTTAGCGTTAGCAATTGGCAACTTGTCTATGCACCCAGATCTGGAGGGTTACCATAATGTACTAATACGATTCAGTTCAGGTTCCGGGAAAAGGACAATGATATGCAACTCGTATAGCCTCCTGAGGCCTGGTGACGTCACTTACTTCAACCGAATTTTAACTTTGATACTATATCTATAAAGTCAAAATATTATGTAATATATATATATGACATAGGGCCTCACGAGGATAGACTTGTCCCTTTCTCTCGATCTAAACTGAATCGCATCAGTACGTCATGGTGACCCCCTATACCCCCTGATAGTTTCTCTCTCATTATTGTATCTAGATTATCTGAATAACGAGCACATTTATCACAAAGATGCAGCATTTATACTACCTAACCTATTTCTGTGAGTATACTTATCTAAATTGGGTTATACGGAAAGTTTTGTATTCAGAACTAGTTAAATTCTAGATTTGTAAAAATTGGCTCACAATACCTTAAACGTCGAATCTGGTTAAAAACTTGAGCCTATTTTTAGAGTAAATTTCCTGTCGTGGTTTGACACAGATACAATTCGCACAGCAAATCCATATTAATGGCATACCCATTGCCAGAAGATTAAATTTATTTATAAAATACGTATATTCGACTGAATCATTTGATAATTTAAATTAGTTAAACGTAAAAACGATTACATTTGCAAGAATTTGATTGTGCATTGCACTTAGCGACAGAATGTACCTAATACAAGCCATACGGTATGGTACCTCCACAGCCAATACAAATACAAAAATTTCGAGACTTCCGAAAAGGTTCATGGCCTATTCTGAGTCGCAAAATGTCACAGACAACGGGAGTAAACTTATTTTTTGGGCACCTTGTATATTATACATATTAAATCGTTGCTTACTAGTTGCTTAGTACTCGTTGGGTACTAACCCACAACACCTAAGGCTCAGCTTAGTATGGGATGTCCCATGATATTTTTTAACCTATTAAGTAACATATCATCTCGCCGTGTGGTGACGGCAGTAAGAATGCATTTGTCACCACCCCAACACACCTGCAGGTGTCGTAAGATTCGACCAAGGGATTCAAGTGTCACTGACCATTATTTGATAAAAGATTGATGATACGTAGCAGCGTCGTCCTAGTGACACATAACTGCACTACATTTACCTCCTAATGCGTCTATACGCATAGTTAATAGGAGAGGCCTACGCTACGTCCAGCAGACTATCATAGGCTGATGATGAATGAATGATTAATTATATCATCAAGATTTTGACCTTTCCTTCTATGCCTGTTCTTAAAATGTAAGCTGTGGCATCTCTTCTGAATTTGAGCTGCCGCCAAGTTTCGCAATCACAGCCGTATGTAGGCCAAGAGGCTGCGGCTCAGGCTTTTTTACCCTTTGTATTGGCGAAGGTATGGTAATGCACTTTCTGTGGGGCTTTTGTCTTAACGACTTATAGAGAATTGACTAGATGCATTTTATGTCCTGTCGTGCCTAGCAATGTACCGAGGAGAAGTTTCATAATTTGTGACCCGGTATATGAACATACTCGTTTTAAAAATTTGTCATGACATCCTGGATTAGGGCAATCGACAGTTATTTGCATATCCGGATGCATTGAGTACTGTTTGTCTTAATATCTATTTGCTGCATTTATTGAGACGTGACTTAGCCGGAACAAAAGGGTTAAGTCACCAAAACCGTTAGAGGATAAACCATAAAAAATAAGTACCTACATTATCGCATTCACGTGGCATTATTATTATTATTATTGTAGATAAGGGCTAGAAAATTTGCCGCATCGACCGGTTGCGATCTATTGCGGCAGCCCTGTTTTATAGTTCGTTACTAATACCCATTGAGTCTAGGAAGTTCCAGATTCTTTGGGCTGTAATATTCTGTACCTCGTGAGGTTGAAGTACCTGCCTACCTAGGTGAATACTTCTTTTGTACATTAGTGGTCCGCAGGAGCAGAGGATGTGCATAGCAGTTTCCTCTGATTCCTGGCAGAACCTCAGAACCTGCATGCCTGTCATGTTCTTGTTTCGCGCGGCAACCGCGCAGCTGGTCGTCCACGAGCTCGCTGGGCAGATGACGTAGAGAGCGTGACGAGCAACTGGCTCACTGAGGCACAAGACCGAGAACGGTGGAAGAGGTACCCCGAGGTGGAGGAGAGGTGGAGGAGGCCTATAACCCTTCCGGGTATAGGCCTCCTCCAACCTCTGCTTACATCCAACCTACACATAATTTAGATTAGGATAGAAATTATGTTTAGATTAGTATAGTTTGTATAAGTAGTTAAGGAATAAAAAGGCTTTTTCATTTATTTTATTTTATTACCTACATTTTAGATTACGTGTTATAATTGTAAATTAGATAAAGTAAAGAATAAGCTCATAGTATCAGCCAAAAGGCGTCTAAATATAGGCCTTCCCCAAAGATGATCCACAATGATCGGTCCTGCGCTACTCACATCCAGCGGACTCCTACAACCTTGAAGTCATCAGCCTACCTTCTGGGTATTTCGCATCATGGGTAGGCCTCCACGATGCGCCTTCCGTTTAGATAAGGGGTAAAGAATAACCGTGTTTTTCGTACGTATCTCTTTCGTTCAAGTACAAATTTGAATATACTTAGATAGAGTATTTTAATAAATATGAGTCCAACAACATATACCTCTAGACTAGATGAGATAGCAAATAACCTAATCACTATAATTATTAACCAATAATTTCAATATTTTCAAAAATTGCAACTGATACTGAACGATGATGCGGTGATAATTAACTTTAAATAATGAAGCACAGAACGACATAAGATAGGTATTAAGACCGCCTTTCCTAATTATGTCAAATATATTTGAAACACATTAATCTATAGACTACGAGTACGATAAGAACTGTGTTAAAGAAGGCTTGAAAAAGAAAGAAGCAACTTCAATCTTTCTTCACTCTATTCAATATATAAGTAGATATAAGAAAAATAGCCACGTAAGAGTGTATCTTATTCCAAATGTCATAAGTCTGTTTGCCGGTATCGTCTGTTACATTATTATAATATTGGATTTCCGTGTCCAAGGCATCTCACGTCAGAGCCAGAGTATATCCACATTTTGTCGGTAAACATGTCTCGCGATCAAACAACATATCCGAGGGAATATTTACTCGGAACTATCGACATTCTCAATATATAATGGTACAAGTCATAAACGGAGCGCGTTGGAACCAAAGGAATCGAATTCCCAATGAAATACCTTCTTTGCTGAGAATCAGGGATAGAGTTGTTGAAGAGTTACGAGGAGTCACAGTTAAGTTTGAAGTCGCACGTAGCAGTATGAAATTATGTGCTAAATAAAGAAAACTCGAATGCCGGTTAGTATAGTTACTCTATCCTCTATTGAAAAGAACAGACCATATATATTATTATGCTGTGGTTGGAAAAAATTGCCTGCAAGAGGATATAGATGATATTTATGTATACTGATATGTAGTCTATGTATTTTATGATAAAAATTATATGTGTATTCTATTCATTTAGAGATAATGTATTTTATTTATTTATTGTGCATCATGTGAGTTTGTCTATCTAAACTTTCGAATCTCCACTCAATTTCTCAAAGGTTAGCTGGAAGAGATCCCTTATAGGGATAAGTTCGCCTTTGTACTTATATTTCTTTATAACTGTGTTGTAACATATCCTGTGTACAATAAAGTGATTTACTACTACTACTACTAGATGATCTTTCAGAAATTAATAAATCGAACGAACGTTCAAGTTTGTCGTCCTTAAGAATCAGAGTATTATATGTAATTATCCGTATTAATCAGTAAGTATCCCCGAGTAAATTTTTTTGGTAAATGACTAAATTCTTAATGTCTGTGAAGTGATTCTACTAATTATTGTTCTCACACAGGCTTCGTAATCTAAATGTCTGAGGCAATCATTTATACTTTACAGTAATGTAGAAACAACAAAGGAGACTTCAATTCAATTGTACGAGTAAATTATTTCGTCAGAATCTTTGAGCACAATCAGCTGAACTATATTCTACCACCTTTCAACCTTATTACCACAAAGTAGTGTTAAAAAGCACGTTCACTTCGTAAACATCTCAGTCCACTGGTGGACGTATGCCTCTCCTATTAACTATGCGTATAGATTGTATTAGGAGGTAAATGCCCATAATCGCCACGCTGGGCAAGCGGATTGACGGTCGCAATTATGTGTCCACTATGATGCCGCTGCTGCACATCATGAATCTTTGATCAGTGATACTTCAATCTCTTAGTCGACTGTTGCGACACCCGCGGGACGAGTTAGGATAGTGACAAATGTATTTTTACTGCCGTCCACACGGCTTTAAGTAAACGCAAATATAATCGCTACTGCTTATACCTTGTACCCCAGCCTCAGTTGTGAAGAGAAAATAATGTTCAGGATAGTTTCACTTTTCCGCACCGCTGAACTGGTTGCCATGAATATATCGCGCAACTTTTAAAGCGGAATCATTATTGTCACTACTAAGTTCGAATTTTAAAATATTTCTCTCGTAGTGAAGTTTGCCGGGCATTTTCATGAGGCGCATTCAACTGAAAATTTGCAAAGTACAGTAACGTAGAATTTTTTTGTTGTGTCTCATTGTCAGAGATCGGAAAAATCAGCGTCATTGTTCGCAATAAGATGGACATGACACCTAAGTTGATTAAATGAATAATCAAACAAATAAATTCTTCTAATTTGATTTTGAAGCTTCAAAATGACTGTTTACAAAGGTTTTCATAGTAACCGGTGAAATAGGTAATTTTCTGTAAATAATTAAAAGATGAATTGAGGAATTCTTTTTATTTTTGCCACTAAAATGAAATATGAACATTTGGGTAAATTTTATACTATTTCTGCTCAGAATCACGAGCTGATTCCATTTCCGGCAAAAAAAAAACTGTCCCAAAAATTTCATACATATTTCGAATATCCTCTTGTGTTACCGCCATAGAAGGTGTATGGAAAATAGTAACACAATAGGAAAAAAAATCATGGGATACTTTTTTTTTCGACGGAAATGGAATCGGCTTGTGATTCTGAGATTTTCTGAGTAGAAATAGTATAAAATTTACCTAAAATTTTATATTTCATTTTAGTGGCAAAAATAAAAAGAATTGCTCAATAATTATTCAATCAACTTTGGAGTCATGTCCATAATTATTGCGAACAATGACGCAAATTTTTCCGATTTCTGCTCATTGTCAATAAGTTATTGATATGCGGGGTAATACTATAAAGGTGCGTTCAAACCAAAAGAGCATTCGCTATTCTAACCCCCCCACTCTACGAAATTCGATCGTTACACAAAACGTGATTGGTTGATTTCGTAGAACGGGGGATAGAAC
>JALPQI010025904.1:0-12101 GCA_025490895.1 Thaumatotibia leucotreta | reverse complement strand
GCTTGTAGCTTTCGGGCGTCAAATTTTGTAAGTTGAAGTGAACAAAACCATTAATAATGCCTCCTTAAGTGATATTAATTGCAACAACACAAAAAAATATGAATACTCAAGGGCCTGAGACATATTTAAAATCATAGGCAAGTAACAACTTCAGTACAAAATCTGACACGCTCGGCCACCACCATACAAATGAATGAACTTGTTTCTTCTATCCAAATTCTGTGAGTAAACCTAATAGCAAATCCATAAGGTCTAGCGTCCACCGTATGTGTTCGTAATTCGTATTATAACAATCACTACAAATGCAATTCCATGCTTTCGCTGAATTTTCTATATTACGCTCGTCGCGATTATAACTTGTAAATTGTTACTAACCGATATATGCATATTTGGAAGCAGAAAGCCCGCCGTCGGGGCCCTGTGCTCTTCTTAGACCAAATTCTAGTAGAGACACATTTTTCCCGGCCACCATCCGATATCGAGCAGCGTTTGTTGCCATCAAGCTGAAATAAATCACTGACAATATTTAAAATATACATGAAATGGTAATATTTTAAAGACCTAGGAATTGTTAACGAAACTTTAGTCAAGCTGGCTAAAAATCGTTAAACGGGGGCTCGTAATTACTAGTTGCGTTAGGCGTTTCAAATAAGTAGAATAGGTACATAGATTTCAATATAGCTTATAAAATCATAATCATAATTAAATATTGTGCTAATGGAGAATAAAGGTTATCATTCTGCGATTGTTGTACATTAAAATATATTCTAAATTATACTTTACATTCCGAAATATATATTTTTTTAAATTTATAAACTTTCCATACTTGTATATCTTCAATACCTACAAGAAATATTATTATTAATAGTCCGAATAGGTAAAGTATGATATATCTGTCTACTGCGCAATTCGCTTCAGTGTCCAACGCAAAATGTTGCTAATTATATTCCTATTGAAAATGTACCTACCCAACTATCAACTATTGACTAGAATGAACCTTTTTATTTGCACTAAAAATATTACTCTGCTAAAAGCAAGTCTCTAGATATTTAAATTCTCTTAAGGGAACCAGTGCCACAGGGGGACCAGTGCCCACCGCGAGAAAGAAGATACCTAAGCTATGAAGCTATGATCTATCGGCAAAAAAGCGCTCTCAAGGGAACAAAAGAGACACAGCTACGTTTATAGTTACTCGTTCAGTGATGGACTATTTGATCTTCGTGTCCGTTTTATTTACACTGGAGCGCTTACCTTTTGCTCGATTCTTTAGCCGATAGCTCGCTTGTGGTGGGACCAGTGCTTAATCAATTAATTCCACGGGGTCCGACAAAAATTGATTGACAAAACTAACAATACCCACCTAGACAAAGAGGTCTTTTTACTCGCAATTGATTTAGTCTTTATCTACAGAATAGTTTCATGCCATGAGAAAATTCATATAACCAGTAAATTATCTAGGCATTAAAGAGTTTAAGAACAATCTTTGATTCAGAAGCATATATAATTATATTTGTAAAATAAATAAATAAGTAGGGTCATGGAACCAGTCATAGACATTGATCCTGTATTTTTTTTCTGTTAGGCAATATAGTATATTTCCTAACTAGTGCGGGAAAACTTTTTTCGGCGAGCAAGTTAAAAAAAGTTATTGCACGTGTAAGGGACGCTTTTTTTCATAACAAGTGCGTCAAAAAGAGAAATTACCCGCGCGCGAAGCGTGCGCAAAGTTCGTTTTTGCGCGCTGGTTAGGAAAAATATTAAGTAACTGCTGTTTCGTTTTTAACAACTTTCTGAGGTTCTAAATAAATGTTAGTAACTGTTTGGGATTGGTATTTATTTTCCAATAATAAACAACGTGTCCAAGACTGTATATTTGGAGGTCCATAATTGCATTTCGTTGGTTTTGTCTTAGTTGTCGCCAAAGAAAAATTATAGAGATAATGATAGAGGACTTAATAAGTGATAAACAGACTAAGTTGAAGCTAAAGTTTTGCATTTAACGAATAGCGATAAACTGTGACATAATTATAATTAGAATGTTTTTAAGAGTCTACATACATTTCTGTTTGACAAAATTAAATTTTATTTTTGATCCCATCTGATAATTTGGGATATATTTGTTTGTATTTTTATTTTACAAACCCAACAATGGGTTCCCATAGCTAGTGATGTCCATAAATGGCCATCCATCACTGCATTTGTGTTCTACATTATTATTGTTTCTATTACAGAGTTTTTTTTTCAAAAATTCCATGGAATCTTCAGATGTTTTTGTTGTATCTAGCAATGTTAGTCATATACATATTTCCTTGTAAAAAAAAACATAGTTCACATAGCTAAGTAAAAATAACCATAAAAATAACAAATAATTATCCTCAATATTTCCATGATTAGTTCCATCACTCTAGGCACCTGATATGCCTATCAAACAGTTTACGGCATGAATCTATTAATTGTCGATTATTTTCGGTTTCTATAAATTTATGGCCTGATTAAGATTAAACATGGTTATTTGTAAGTAGTTGACTTTTAGTACCTTCGTAGGTACTAAATGTCATAGCAATGAACGTAATAAATATCAAATTAAAAACTCATTTATGTCTTTTATTGTATTTCATACAATCTCGTGTATTTTTTTATGATTAAGTAATCCCCACTTTATGTGAGGGATAGAGTATAGATGGGTACCCTAATAAAACTCTTTTTTGCACTTTATTTATTTTTTTATACATTATCCAGAGATGGACAAACAGATAGACGTGGCGAAACTATAAGGGTTCCTAGTTAACTACGGAATCCTAAAAAGGTAACGAGAGCAAAAAAAAACAAGTAAAAAAAGTGTAGGGGGTACACGTACCTACCCATATGGGGATGATTGATTTTTATGAAACCCTGCATAACAATGTGTGGTATCTTTGAATAGGTTTTTAAAAAACATAAAGGTACCAAAAAAGTGTTATATAAGTCAATATTTTCGGAGACCGTTACAGAATTTAAAAAAAAACGTGTCCTCAGTGTCCACGAAGGAGGGTTCCTTCGACTTTTGATCGACAGCTCCGAAAAGTATGAAAATAAATCATGAATTAGGCTTATATAATACTTTAAAAAAAAACCGAACACAATTGGCCCAGCCGTTTTTGACTAACTACGGAACCCTTAGCACGGCCCGACATGCTCTTTGGTCAGTTTTTGCTACCTATGCTATGCTATCGTACAACATGAAGAAAACATAAATCCGACACAAGAAAGTCGCTTTTCAAATTAATTACAGAACTGCGATGAAGACAGAACCATGGAAAACATCATGGACAGATAAAAACATACGAATTCGAATATAAGTAGTTAGGTATTTTATAAGGTAATCTACAAGTTGATATCTTACAGTTAAGCAAGTCTAATAGCACATGTAAATAGACGCTTCATAAGCCCATATAATTGAATATATACCTACGGTGTGTTGACATATAGTTATTACTTGTAATAACTATAACGTCTAAAACATTAGTGCGAGATAAATATTTACGATGACTTGTATAAATTGATATCATTCAATGATGATTTGTTTTGTAACTGGTGCGGTGCACATTAAAGCTGAAAATTGTAAATGGTACTCTTTATGTGTAATTTTACCTGATTTAAACAGCTTTTATTTAATTTTACCTATCCCGATGTTTGTCTTGTCTCTAAACAAATATTGCGTTTTTTTATCTATTTGTCAGCCTCCGTAGCCTAGTTGGTAGTGACACTGCCTACGAAGCTGGAGGTTCCGGGTTCGAATCCCGGCGAGGGCATTATTTGTGTATTTATTTATCACAAATATTTGTTCCTTGGTCATGGCTGTCTATGTATTTAAGTATCTATATATTATGTATCTATCTATTATATATATCGTCGCCTGGTACCCACATCACAAGCCTTATGAGCTTACCGTGGGACTATTGATTTGTGTAAGATGTCCCAAGATATTTATTTATCCGCTCGACTTCGCGGTTACCGATTGAACTGAAATTTAGTACTACCCACATTTGTAAATCGGGTTGGGTGGGTGATAGTACAATATGATAATATGACTAGTTACGCAGAAAACGACCATTAGATATATAAAAACTTTTTTTTTACCCTTATTCTTTTTGAAATAGGTAGGTACCTATCTACTACTAGGGGAGGTACCTGAAAAAAATATACTACTACTACTACTAGGTACTACAAACGGCCAAAGAGCTATGCTGCGGACAGACAGACAGACAGACAGAAGTTATAGCAGAAAAAAGCTTGCGAAATACATTTGAGTAGGAATGCAGTGTGAGAGCGATCAATTTACTCGAATTTTGCCTATAGGTACAAAATGCGACCAAGTCGCTTAGATATTCGCTGAATGTACCTAATACCTAAGTAAAATAGGTACCCAATCCCAATACTGTACGCATAATGTCTCTCCGGAAGGACACACCTTGGCTACGTTGGGTTTGATACTAACTTTCACATGGACAGTCACGTTTCATAACATGTATACGTTTTAAATCGTAAGTCGGAGGCACAAGGATCAATATTGTTAGCATATTTATGGAACCTATTGTACCAAGGTCGAAACGTGTAGATAGACGAAATTGATCGCTAAGTACCTACATTTATAACAGTAACCGAGAGTTGAAGTGCCTAGTCTGATCTGCAATTATCTGACCTAGTCAGGCCTGACAACTGATAAAAAGAGTAGTTGTAGTCGCTTAATTACAATCATGTAGCCTATCCATACCCATAATAGGTAAAAATAAAAGTACAAAGTAGGATCTGTAGATGGCACAGCATGTATCCTAGGAATTTAGTAGTTTGTGGAAGATAATAATATAATTGATATCATAGGAGCCTTCAAAATGGTTTAGGTGTGTTAACGCTTAAAGAAAAAAAAATTGGTATCTAAATAATCCTCATTGAAAGGTTTTACTCATGACTACGCGGATTTAAAAAGTTTTGTTTCCGAAACAGGGAAACAATAGGTAGGTACTAGGTAGTCGCTAAAATTGGAAAAATATCTGAACATTAGGGTGTCCCGAATTTGACTTTTATACGCGAGACCTACCAAAAGCCTCTAAATAAATAGGGTTCTACCATCGTTTTAAGTTTTCAAATAAAAAAAAATATTTCGGCCCCCTAAGCCGAAAATTAAAAAATTATAATTTTCATGCAATATATGTATATGTAAAAATGTGAAGAAAAAATATTTAACGTAATATGGATTTTATTTAATTTATTTTCATAAAAAAATACTGTAATGATGTTAACATATTTTGCCATATGATTATTTCGGAAAATAGAAAAAAAATCATATCTTTACACTGCGGTAGATCCATAAGGATGACATAAATATTTAATTTTTTACTCGTTTCGGAATGTGTGTAAATTAACGAATAAAATGATGCCTCTCGTGAAACTTAAGAAAGTAAACGCTAACCTTCATTAATTTAAAATCGGAGGAAGGTCTTCTAAGAACATTTTCGCGTAGCTACTCTGGATCTGGTAGCTCCCCTCACTGACCCAAAAATTATTTCCACCCTGTATAAACTGTATTTTTCGATTGGCATTAAAATCGACAAAAATTGCAAGTAGGCAGAGGTAGATATGGAATAAAATAGTTCTCTTAGTGGATATAAAAGCATGTTGAAATTTTACATTTTGAAGACAGGCATAATTGAATAAATGACTTACCTTGCAAAGTTAACCAGGGTTAATAAGGTCGTCTCCAACAACTGGGCAATAATTAGAGGTCCTTCCACTCTTAACAGGGGGACTCTGAAATACAAGATAAAAAGAGATACAAAAATTAAAAATAAACTTATAAAGTAAGCCAGTTCTTGATCTGTCTATTTGTTATGGATCTAATATGGCAGTAGGTAGGTACTTCCATATTTTGAATATCCTCTATTTATTTGCCACAGACAAATTTTCATGTATACAAACCTAAAACATTAATGTAGGTAGACCTACCTAAATGATAAATAGGTAGTCTGTCTGCAAAATATATTTTTGAACAAACCTTGGGAAAACCACAGATCCTTCCTCAATCGCACTCAACTTGATATCCTTGCAAGTTAAATCCCTCAAATATGCAAAAAATTCAGGTTCAATGTTCTCTGGAAGTGTTGCCATCAAATATTCAATATCTGCAAAATAAATAATTTAGGAAAAATTGTTATGCATAGGTAAAAACTACATAATATAAAATGAAGACTATATATTATAACATACCACTATCGGAATAATGGAAATTCTCCAAAAACTTGAGGCACTCCTCAAGTCCTGCAAATATGGTAAATTCTCCTTGGAATGGATTTGTGCGGAAAAATAAATCAAACACTGCCACATCATTAACTTTGTCAGACTTCCAATAAGCATAAGCCATGGTGATTTGGTACAAATCTAGAACAAGAAAATAATTTCATCTGGCATGCATAATTTATGAAGAATATTGTGTACCAGATTGATCATTGTGATACATAATAACTCTTTTACTGTACTATGAACTAAACAACGGATACATATAGGTGCATGGCGTGAAGAACTTGATAACTCGAGATGAAAAGTAGAAGGAATTTGAACTTCTATCTTTCATACATTAAATTTATTTTTGTTTACCAAAATATCTCGATTTATCAAGTTCTTCACGCCATGCACGGAATTTATTTATATTATTTCTACAAATTTCAGACATGTTTGTCTCCAATTTGATATGCCACCCTAATCAGGAACTCATGTACCATTTTTATTTATCTATTTAAACTTTATTGTACAAAAGGCGAAGTTAATGCCATAAGGAATTCTGTATTGTACAACCTTTAGAAAAGTGTAGAATTGTAGATGATGCATTTTAAAATCTGTATAAAGGACTCGAATTTTTAATAATATAACTAATTATTATGATTTTGTTATAATGATCTAAGCAGTTTGAATTAAAATACAAGGGTTGATTGTAAAAAAATTGTACATAGTTAAGGGCTTTAACCTATTAACTGTTATGAGTTTTTCTATTCATCAAGCATGCTCATATAGCCACCATTAGAAAATGACACCACACAGATCAGAGTTGCATTTGTATGGGACAAACATTAGGTTAGACTTTCATAGTACAGTAAATGGCCATAAGTAATGCACATCAGTTCTTGGGAAAGAGACTCGGCTTCTTAGAGTGTTGCCCCTCTTTAACTTATTGACATTTATGCAATATTATTTGTCTCTTTCCCAATAGCCGATGAGTATTACTTATGGCTGTTTACTGTGTATAACTATGAAAGTCTAACCAAATGTTTGTCGTCTTATTTATCAGACTGTGGTGAGGTGAGCCAGACATTGTCTGATATATCAGACTATGGCGGTTAAAAGATAATAAAAACAAAAGTTAAGGTCACTTTTTGTGTTATGAAGTTACCCACATAGTTTGTATAACTAACTTTCACAACACAATGAAAAAAATCATATTTTTTGTTTACATTAAGCCCTTACTCATACAACATTTTTGAAAATAACCCACAAAAAAAGATATTTAGTAGTATTGATACAATGTATCTGTATATTTGAAACTCTTGAACACTGATGACATGACCTTGAAACATGTAAATAGCTAATCACTGATTTGACATTGGATAACAAAGGCACAATTTAGGTAAAGAATCATTGTTTAAATCATACAAACATTTTGATGAACTCAGGTAAGTCTTGAAACATGTTGACATAAATCATGTTGGACCCTTTTTTTTGTATTAGTTTTAAAGTGCAATAAGGTTTCGTTTTTGCAATAAGTGATAAGATTTATAATTATTATATTTCTGATTTCATTCTAAATATGCAAGTCATATTTCAATCATTGAATGTAAAATTATTGCTAATTTATTATGGAGAGATGATGAGTAAAAAGTACAAAAATGAATGATAATCTTATAAATTAATAAAATTATTTTCATATTTTAATGTGTTCTACATGCATAACAATTTAAGTTTATTTCACCAAATTATGTCTGGAACAAGAACAAATAGAATTTCAAGATAATTTCATCATATTGCATTATTATGTTCTGAAAATAAACAAAAGTGCTACTGTAACTTCAGAAATATTTGGCCAGCTTCTTAAATGTACCTTACAGTAGATGAAAGTGAAAAATAAACGCTAATGAAATTAATTGTATTGTTCGCAATTAGATGTTATGATTATTTCTAACCTAGATAGATAAACAAAACACCTGTAATTAAGGAAGTCAATATCGGAAGTTATAAAGTCCCCCGAAAGTTTAAACATTGACATTTAAAATTCGCTCCAAAATATCCAGTTTATTCAACTTACCAGTAAGTAAAGGTTGGACAATCCCATTTTGCCGTGCCATTCTTCGATTGTTAGTCAATTCTACACTGTTCATTTTCGTTACAACTTGCAAATGAAGAAGATTAAATTAAACCGCTGAGGCACGTGAGGAATGTAAGATATCTGTCGTGCAACTAAAAAAAATAATTTCATCGTGATCAACCGCCTGTGCTTATCAGCCAGCGCGCCAAACACTATTTGACGGAAAATATACGCATGCGCATTTAATTTCTATATTGACTGCATGGAGAGGCGTTTTTCAATTGTTTTTAAGTCATGCACGCATTTCGTACAGTTTTGACACAAGACAAGTACTACAAAAATTACAAAATCTTAAGGTTATCTCAAAATATATTAATTATATACTATATTTAAATAAAATGAATCGTATATTGTAACTAGAATTATAATTTTTTTATGATTTCAAATTCTTTTCACATAAGTTTTGAGCACGTAAGCACCATCATGTTTAAATAAAACACCCGTAGAATATGACGTCACCACCATGGACTTTAGAGGTCGTTTGAAAGGTCACTGTTGTCATAAACAAACTTCCTACTCTGAATAATTGAAACATTTTAAACTAACGCTTACATTGCATTTGACTATAACAGGTTATTTTCAATATATCGTGGTTCATATTATATCACTTATAACGTATAACATAATATTATTCATCTTTTTTGCTCCATTGTACTTTAATTTCTATGCATATAATTTGCTTGAATACCTAAATTATGTCTGTGTAGTCTCAAATTATCTCCCGACTTTTAAATTAGGCTTAATCGGAGACTCCTTATCACTGTCAAGTGAGATACAGTCGCCATCAGATATATATCAAAGCGGCCAAGGTGCGCACAAAAATAGGTATCTGAACAACGCCTGTTTCATCAACGACATAGAGTACATTTTTGAATATTTTTCACACTTAAACCGCGACAATAGAAGTGATAAATTGATAATGAATGTCTAAGTATTTGTGCAGAACACCATCGATTATCGTCAATTGTTTAATTATTATTATTTAGTGCACAGCACATTAGCGTGATATCTTTGGGCTAAGAAAATTAAACAGCAAAGTTGATTTCATTTGTTTATTTTATCATAGACAAATTATATTTATTTATAACCTTATTATCTAAATTATTAGTCATAAATTCACAGGTAATTCGTGGACATACTTTCCTATATGCACTCGGCGTTGTTTGTCTCGTAACAACTGCAAAACAATAAACAAATGTACCTATACATATACATTATAATTATTTAAATTTATAACTACGTGACACATGAGGAGTGTTAGGGCTTATTTCCACTTTGTCAATAGAGATTATTTTTCTTATGAAAACATAGAAAAAATAACCCTTGTTGATAGAGTGGAAATAAGCCCTTTTGAAAAGACACTCTTCATAAGTAAAGGCGCTATTTTTGTACAGCATTACGTACATACGGTTATATATATACATATATGCTTTGTATTGTATTATTACACTTGATTGTATGTAAAAAAAATACTGAACTGACCACCTGATATTACAATAACTATTGTGTACAAAAAAGATAAAACAACTTTACTTGCATAAAAAAAACTATAAAAGGTGGCCAAAAAATAGTGCAGACGCAGGATAAGTCCCTTAGGGGATTTTATGAAGAAATTCGATTACATAAGTATAGTAGCAGTACGAGTAGGTGACGGTAGTACCTGGCAACTATTACCTAACTATTTTAAATAATTTCAAAATTGTCCCTACCCTTCTGAAACTTCCAAAAACCTTTCGAGACTTACTCTGAGTCTTAAATAAAACCTGACAGGCAATGGGAATGCACTTATTTTTGCCCACCTTGTACATACAATAACCACACAAATTGCTTGCAAATCGTACTTCGTTATACTTTATTTCAGATAGGATTCTTCTTATAATAGATATTATTTTCATAATATTGCGGGTTAAGGCAACCCGCAATATAATATTAAAACTATGGAGATGACAGCTATCAATGCTATCATAGTAGGCAAAATGTTAACACGTTCGCCCCCGGTACTGTTTCACTAAGTCCTCATACTATACCGATCGAAATTTTCTTATTAGAACTCCTATGCTAGTGACACGCATGTCTGACCGAAGTGATTGTAATCCCATGCCGGTGACACAACACTTGTGTCAAAAATGTTCGTATTTCTGTGCCACTGGCATATTTATGCTAGTAGCATTGGAGTACAGTTATTTTGTCACTGGCATAGGAGTCAAGAATTTTTTGATCACAGACGCTGTGTCACCGGCGTCGAACGTGTTAATCTCTTAATATCTGAAAATTATAATAAGGCAAAGTTATTAATCATGATATAAATTAAAATTAACAAGTACCTTATCAACATAAAATTAATTATTAAGTTCCCTTCATCATCCATAACTTGAACACAAATCTTGATTGAACAAGCGTACAAAATATAACTTAAAATCATTTAAAAATAAAAAACCTTTCCATATTTACATTCTTATAATGGCAGTCAGTGGTTCGAAATGTACAATAACTAGGTACAAATATCTTAAATCGGCTCATCAATGACACATTAACTTCGCTACTGATATAGTTAGCAAACGGCATAATAATTGTCTAATCAACCAGTACTTGTAGTAGATGCATGTAAAATGTCTTGATACAACATGTATATTGTATAGGCTGGTTTAACAACACATCATATGTATAACTATGATGTGATCATTGTACAGTAAACATCAGATTTATGTTTACAATTTTGTAGCTTATTTCCAACAAAATAAGGAACATTTATGTAAATTTATTTAAAACATTCATTATACAGCGCGTCCTAAAGCGGCAATTACACGTCGTCGTTCACTTAATGCGATCGCCGAATCAAAGTATGAGGATGCCAAGAAACTGACATTGTTTGCATGTGAACGACGTAGTGTAATTCCCACATTAAGCTGGTACGGAAATTGTAGATTGTCTTATTTTAGTCAGCACCATTTATGCCCTAAAATTCAGATGTCAATGTGCGATCTTTTGTATTTTCCACTTTGTCACCCTAGATCACACTAGTTAAATGATGAGCTTAGTGTGATGGGTGATGACTTTAATAATTTAAATTTGAATGAATATCCTATACAAAATGCCTAGGTATTATGTAATTCGATTAACCATCGGCCGCTGAAACATATGTATAAGCAGGACTTAGAATATACTTTTCACAGCACCATGAGACTATAATACAGGTTGGCCAAAAAAAGTGCATTCCTGCTGCCAGCAAGGTTTTGGGAAGCAGAATAAGCTCCCTTAGAGATTTGCTTTAGAAATATAATAAAGTTTCAGAAGTATTAATTCTAAGTAGTTATAGTAGCACCTAGTAGGTACAAAAGTATTATGAAAAAGAAAAAAAAAACAATCGACCCTTCTGAAACTTACAAAAACGTCTTAGGGGACCTATTCAGAGTCCAAAAACCTCACAGTCAGCGTAAATGCACATATTTTTTGGCCACCTTGTATAGTCAATATAGGATGTATTGTAGTCATATTAATTTTACCCCATAGATTTGATTACAAAATCTTACACAATAAGTGAAAACATAAATTACGTAAATAAGGTACCTATAACCATCTAATTAACACGTTCGTCCCCGGTACAGTTTCACTAAATCCTAATACTACACCGATCGAGATTATTAGAACTCCTATGCCAGTGACACGCATGTGTGACCGAAATTATTGTACTCCTATGCCGGCGACACAACAA
>JALPQI010025903.1:0-10792 GCA_025490895.1 Thaumatotibia leucotreta | reverse complement strand
GTCATCTGGGGTACTAGCATGTGCCTGAGGCTCGTCCTTCGCCATGTAAGCCGGTTTGAGGCGATCTATGGTGACGGTAACTTCTTTACCCTGTACTAATATGCTGAACGTTTTTGCTCCTCTTCTAACGACCTTGTAAGGTCCGAGATATGCTGCCTGAAGAGGTCTTCGTGCTGGACCCTGCCGCAGAAAGACATGTGTGGCTGTGCTGAGGTCTTTCGGAATGTAGAACGGTCGAGTACCATGGCGGGATGTCGGCTGCGGAACCAGCTTGGCCATATGAGCACCAAGCCGGCTGGCGTAGTCCTCGTAGTCGACCACTTGGTCCGATGATGAAGTCAGGAGTTGCCCAGGCAAGCGGAGTGGCTCGCCATAGACCAGCTCGGCAGCAGACGCCTGGATGTCTTCCTTCCAGGCACTCCTAATCCCGAGAAGTACTAAGGGTAAAACCTCAGTCCATGATGGTGTCGCGTAGCATGTGATAGCGGCCTTGAGTTGTCGGTGAAGGCGTTCCACGAGGCCGTTGGCTGCCGGATGATATGCGGTAGTAGTGTGATGCTCGGTGCCCATCAGTTTCGCCAAGGACTGGAACATACGCGACTCAAATTGTCGGCCGCGGTCCGTTGTGATGCGCTCAGGACAACCGAAGCGTGCGACCCAGCCAGCCAGGAAAGCGGGCTGCGCAGGTCTCTGCCGTGATGTCTTTCAGTGGGTACGCCTCAGGCCATCGTGTTAAGCGGTCGACGGCTGTGAGGCAGTACCTGAAATCATGAGATGGAGGTAAGGGACCGACAATGTCAATGTGGACATGTCGAAAACGGGCTTGAGGTTGCTGAAATTGTCCGATTGGTGAGGAAGTATGCTTCGTTACTTTGCAACGCTGACAGTGTATACACTCCTTTGCCCATTGTCGACAGTCTTGCCTCACGCCAGGCCATACGTATCGATGTGTGACCAATCGTACCGTCGTTTTGACGCCAGGGTGACTGAGATTGTGAAGAGCGTTGAATACCTGGCGCCGGTGGTTTGGCGTGATGTACGGTCTAGGCTCTGAAGTTGACACGTCGCAGTAGATTGGCTCGCTTGATTGTGGAGTTGTTACCTTCTGTAGGTCGAGCGCAGAACCATTTCTGAGCAGGTCCTGTAACTCAGGGTCTGTCTCCTGGTCGTGGGCTAAAGACTGGTAATCAAAAGGAGTAAAGGCGAGTTCCTCAATTCGTGACAGTGTGTCTGCTACTGCGTTATCCCTGCCGGCTATGAATCTGACATCGGTGGTGAATTGCGCAATATAATCTAGGTATCTATACTGGCGTGGCGAACAGTTGTCTCTGCGTGTGCTGAATGCGTATGTAAGTGGTTTGTGGTCAGTATAGATGCTGAAAGTACGCGCTTCGACCATGTACCTAAAGTACCGAATAGCCTCGTAAATTGCAAGAAGCTCTCTATCATACGGGCTGTACTTTCGTTGTGCTGTGTTAAGCTTCCGCGAAAAGAAAGCTAATGGCTCCCACGTGCCATTTTTGAGCTGTTGGAGCACAGCACCAACTGCAACATCTGAAGCATCAGTTTGGATAGCGAGCTCGGCCTTGGAATCTGGATGCGCTAGGAGTGCGGCTTGCGCCAGCCTGTACTTACAAGTTTCGAAGGCTTCCATTTGTTCTGCATTCAGCTCGATTGGTTTGGAGCCTTTTGTCTGCTCACCGCCGAGTATTAAATGGAGTGAGGATTGTATTGCTGCCGCCCCAGGGATGAAACGACGGTAAAAATTCATCATACCCAGGAACCTCCTTAACTCCTTCGTATTTTTGGGTACCGGAAATTCCTGGACTGCTTGTACCTTAGTCTCCAAAGGACTGATGCCTTGTGCAGATACCGTGTGTCCTAAGAAAGTGACCTTGGATTGGCCGAAGACACACTTTGCGGTGTTTATCAACATTCCGTAGTCCTGCAGTCGTGTGAATAGCTGGCGGAGATGCTGTTGATGCTGAGTTTCTGACTCTGAGTAGACGATTATGTCATCTATGTATCCAAAACAGTAATCGAGTCCCTTCAGCACTTCGTCCAGGAAGCGCTGAAATGTCTGGGCTGCATTCCTGAGACCAAACGTCATGTAAGTGAACTCAAATAGGCCAAAGGGTGTGGTGATAGCAGTTTTGGGGATGTCGTCGACAAAAACCGGTATTTGATTGTACGCCTTGACCAAGTCTATGGTACTAAAGATCTTTTTACCTGCCAGCTGGTAAGCGAAGTCTTGTATGTGTGGCACTGGGTAACAATCAGGAATGGTTCGTGCGTTGAGAGCCCTGTAATCGCCACATGGTCTCCAGCCGTCATTCTTTTTGCGTGCTAAATGAAGTGGAGAAGACCATGCGCTCTCCGACCTTCGAGCAGTACCGCATCGGACCATATCTTCGAACTCCTTTTTCGCTATGGCCAATCTCTCTGGATCCAAACGACGCGGACGGCCGGAGACGGGTGGACCCGGAGTAGTCCTGATGTGATGCTCTGTACCATGCTTTGGAGCGCCCGGCTTACCAGCTGGGCGGGTAATGTCTGAGTACTCACGCAGTAGTTCACGAAAAGGTGTACTCGAACTTTCCACGGCCATCATGTGTACAGAATATATTTCCTCGCTGCTACTAGGTACCCTGGCCGGAGTGCTGAGCAAAGTTATGCCGTCGATCAGGCGTTGGTTTCGGATATCGACAAGAAGGTTGTAAAATCCTATGAAGTCAACACCGATGATGGGTTTTGAAACGTCAGCCACCGTAAAGCGCCACTCGAATGCTCGTCGCAGACCTAAATCTAAGTGGAGGTTCAGGAGCCCATAAGTGCCAATCTCAGTATTGTTAGCGGCATATAAGAGGTACTTCGTCTTCGGACATGCCCCCCGGACAGCTGACCTTGGAAAAACGCACAAGTCTGAACCCGTGTCGATAAGGTATTGCACCTTGGTTCTTCGGTCAGTGATGAACAGGCGGCGGGATGTTGTTGTTGGACAGCCGCTCGCCGCTATTAGTGGCCGCCCTGGTCGTTTCCCGAACGGTAGCTGCATGGTTGCTTACATGTTTTTGCCTTATTTCCGAAAGTAAAATGATACCAGCAGTGTGGATGACCATCGGGGCGCTGTCTGGATCGGGAACGGCCTCTTGACCTTGAGTGAGAGCGCGAGCGTCTGCGGTGGTTAAATGGGCGAGACCTAAGACCTTGAACTTTTAGCAGACTTTCTACTTGCCGTGTTAGTTCCTCTACTCGCTGTTCCAAAGCGGTACCTGGCACGCCGGATGAGGTGCTAGCAACTTTGTAGGCTGGCTGTGCTACATCGACGACCTTATCTGCCAGGCCTGCTAGGGTGTCGAGGTCCAATGTGGGCTGAAATGACACCACAGTCTGTACATTAGGTGGTAATCTACTGGTCCAAATAGTCCGAATAAATTCCTCTGGCATGTGCGGCCCAGCTAAATCTTTCAGATGCCTTAAAAAATCAGTTGGCTTTCTGTCTCCCATTTCCTCATGCTGGAGTAGCTGCAGGGTCTTCTTCTCACGGGACACAGAAATACGTCGAATGAGCTCGCTTTTTAATTTTACGTACTTGCCAGTAGCTGGTGGATCGCGTAGAATGTCCTTGATTTTAACTGCGTATTCCGGGTCGAGCTGGCCGCACACGAAATGGTATTTTGTCTCGTCCAAAGTGATGCCGGAGAGACTAAACTGGCTTTCTAATTGCGCGAACCACACCTCTGGTTCGTCTGGCCAAAATGGTGGCGGACGCACACCCACTCGAAACACATCACTTGGACCACCACCCAATTGTACCGTACCTGGACTGTGACTGTTGCCAACCTGCGCCGGAATACCTGCACCGCCACTTGTATTCGGCACGTTTTCTGTACCGTTTCCCATTACCGTAGGGTTTCCTTGTTGCCGTCAAATGTGTCCACTTTCTTTGTCGCTGGTCACCAATTTGTAGTAACCGTTGTAGTCACTACAAGCAATCTATATATACTAGATGGAGCGATAGCGGAGAAGCGAAATGATAAGCAACTTCAACGTTTAAATTATAATAAAAAGTAAATGCAAATATGAGCTACAAATTTTGAGTGTGCGTAACAAGCGGCAGCTATACAATTCAATGCGCGGGTGCATACGAACGCGGTATCGAAGCGAGTGACCGGCGCCGGCGCAGCGCGGGAACCAGATCCGGAGGCGACGGCGGGTGATGCGCGGGCGCGCGGGACGCATGACGTATGCGCTTCTCCTTTGTGTCCGCGCGTCTAGCAGATGGCCCAAGCGCCATGAGCGGAGCGGAGCGGTTAGCGAGTTACCGCTACATGAACATGGTTCAAATTTCATTTTAAATCAATCATGATTGAACAAAAAAAAACATGATTGATCAGCGAAATTAATCATTACATTAAAACGATTCCCTTGTCGATGTTAGTGGTATTAAGGCGAGCTTTCGTCTTCCACTTCGGCGATAACAGTGTCGGCCTCCCAGCGGGCTCGCTCGGCGATCAGCGCTTGTAGGGTCTGTGGGTGTACATGATCTTTGAATAACAAGTAGTTTGATTCATAATTGGCCTTACTTTATACTATTCTTTTATAAGAATTTAGTTATAGTATAGTGCGCGAGACACACTACTGCAATCAACACACGTACGCAAGCTTACGGTAATTTATTTATAATAAAGAAAACAAACCATAAAATAGTAAATTACGACGCAAGTGCGAAAAACATGAAATTCGAAACGAGTGGCGATGTTTTAAATCGACGCGAGTTACGAATTACCTTTTTGCACGTGTCTCGTACGACGTTTTTTTAGTACAGATGGCCCTCCGAAGTTTTGGACCTGACGTAAAATGAGTCACTTTTCGCACTAGCGCCTAAAAAAGATTTTGCCAACTCGTGTCGATTTAAAACACTCCCTTCGGTCGTGTTTTAAAACATCGCCACTCGTTTCGAATTTCATGTTTTTAGCACTTGTGTCGTAATGTACTATTTTATGGTTTATTTTTTTTATTATAAATAAATTACCGTAAACTTGCGTACGTGTGTTGATTGCAGTAGTGTGTCTCATTATATGTAAAACCTAAAAATACCAATTGTAAGCCCCCCAGATCTGTCCCTAGCGGAAGGGTGCCCATAAGGCTCGCTCACGACTGGCTACATTTCCAGGATGAATAGTTGTGCCCATTATCTGGCCTATGATTCCTGTACGTATATGAAATAAAAAATATACGTATTATAAAAGTTATGTATGTATTACTCTTTTTTACTAGGAGACATAAATTTAATCTACTTGTATAATATCCTTGCTTGGTACTTGTATTAGTACACGCTAAGTATCCTTAAGCTCGAAGTAAAATTAATCTTTACTTTTTAGTTTTGAATTCAGTCTTGGTTTTTGTTATTAATTTAACTTAATGCCCCTGAAGACGTTATTTTTTATTGGAATTTTGTAATTCATACCATAACGATTTTACAATTACTGAATTTAATCTACTTTAAAATCTAAAAGTACTCTTTATCATGCACGATTATGCAAAAAATGTATAATTTATGATGTATCGAAATTTTGATTATAGTACAAATTCCGCCCAAAATATATCCTGAGATTATTTTTTCTATTTTTCTTGTGCTTGCGACAATATTAAGTATGCACATTTTGTTTTTGGAACGAAAAGAAAAAGTCATGCATTTAAGGGTTAAGTTTAAATTAAGCGTTCTGAATAAAGTTCTATTCTGTTCTATTCTATTCTATGATGGACTAGAAGGTTACCTCTGGTTTGTCGAGGAGTATGATGCGGCCGTCGACCTTGGGCGCCAGCTCGCACGAAGCCTGCTCCAGGTCATCCAGTGAGGCGCGCCGAGTCAGCCTGCACATACACACGCTCAATTTATACTTTTTTTTATGTGACGAAGGTATTATCAAATCGGAATCAGAAAGGGATTCGAGAGTACCGTTGACACAACAAATGACACAACATTTACCAAGAAAAGAGTTGTTTATAGATGCAGTGAGTGATTAATTAATCTATTGTCTGTAAGTCTTTGCACCTAAAGTATAAATATATGAATATAACTATGAGTATATCCTAGATTGACTTATACACTGTTGTGTCAACAGTACTTTCGAATCCCATTCTAATCGCGGTTTGATAATAGACAACTGAGCTCTCAGCCCACCTGATGGAATGCAGGAACTAAGACCAAAAATCGCCTATGCGCTGCCTACCCTGAGAATATAGATGGATTGCCTCTATCTATGCCAGTAATTACACCGGCTATCTTACCCGAAAACCGAAATACAGCAGTGCAAAAACACTTTATACATGTTTTAGGGATTCCTTCAATGGAATGGTGGCTAAGGTTGCCAAATTTTGTTTTGAGATATACAAAATACAAGCTGCCCAAGGTGTTAAAATTTTTCCTTTTCGTCATGGCCACATTGTATGTTAGTTTAAAGGACGAAAGAATGAATAGAGTACACAAAATACAGTATCTGGAAGGTGATTGGATATTACTGGCTATTTAAGTTAAAAATGAGCTATTTTTACGTATTTTATGCGTCTCTTAAATCGTTAAGTACATAAATCAAGATTCTAAGATTTTTTACATAAATAAATACAAGTGAAGCTAATAAAAGCGTGGTAAAACACTTCAGCTTGGAAACAGGGGCGTCCATAACCATTAAATTGGCAAATTAATCGTTCGTTCTAGCCTCCTCGCCATTGTTTAAAGCAGAAAATTCTGTCTTAAAAAAATACAAAAAGTGGGTCGAAGACTATGTTCATTGTGACGAACATTACCAATTGAAGGGATAAGCGGCTAAGAGGCCTACGTCCAGCAGTGTACTGAGATTGGCTGCTAATGCTGTGACCATTTATTGATTGATGACGGGCAGCAGCGTCATCATAGCGGACACGCTACTGCGACCACAATCCGCTGGCCCAGCGTGGCGATTATAGGCATTACAAGAACATCCATACGCGCAGGTTATAGGAGAGGGCTACGTCCAGCAGTGGACAGAGAGATTGATGTATTATCAAACCGGAATCAGAAAGGGATTCGAGAGTACTGTTGACACAAAAAAATGACACAAGTTTTACCAAGAAAAGAGTTGTTTATAGATGTAGTGACTGATTAATTAATCTATTGTCTGTAAGTTTTTGCACTTAAACTATAAATATATGAATATGACTGTAAAAATACCCTAGATTGACTTATACACTGTTGTGTCAACAGTACTTTCGAATCCCATTCTAATCGCGGTTTGATAATACCTGTGGTGTGGGTGTGGAGGCGGCCCGTCCTGCTCACGACCAAGATCCTCCAGTATGGTTTACCTGTGGTGTGGGTGTGGAGGCGGCCCGTCCAGCTCACGACCAAGATCCTCCAGTATGGTTTACCTGTGGTGTGGGTGTGGAGGCGGCCCGTCCTGCTCACGACCAAGATCCTCCAGTATGGTTTACCTGTGGTGTGGGGTGTGGAGGCGGCCCGTCCAGCTCACCGACCAAGATCCTCCAGTATGGTTTACCTGTGGTGTGGGTGTGGAGGCGGCCCGTCCAGCTCCCGACCAAGATCCTCCAGTATGGTTTACCTGTGGTGTGGGTGTGGTGGCGGCCCGTACAGCTCACGACCAAGATCCTCCAGTATGGTTTACCTGTGGTGTGGGTGTGGAGGCGGCCCGTCCTGCTCACGACCAAGATCCTCCAGTATGGTTTACCTGTGGTGTGGGTGTGGAGGCGGCCCGTCCTGCTCACGACCAAGATCCTCCAGTATGGTTTACCTGTGGTGTGGGTGTGGAGGCGGCCCGTCCAGCTCACGACCAAGATCCTCCAGTATGGTTTACCTGTGGTGTGGGTGTGGAGGCGGCCCGTCCAGCTCCCGACCAAGATCCTCCAGTATGGTTTACCTGTGGTGTGGGTGTGGTGGCGGCCCGTCCAGCTCACGACCAAGATCCTCCAGTATGGTTTACCTGTGGTGTGGGTGTGGAGGCGGCCCGTCCTGCTCACGACCAAGATCCCTCCAGTATGGTTTACCTGTGGTGTGGGTGTGGAGGCGGCCCGTCCTGCTCACGACCAAGATCCTCCAGTATGGTTTACCTGTGGTGTGGGTGTGGAGGCGGCCCGTCTAGCTCACGACCAAGATCCTCCAGTATGGTTTACCTGTGGTGTGGGTGTGGAGTAGGGCTCGCGGTCGTGACCGTGTTTCGTGTAACCGTAGCCGGATCCCCGTTGCCGTGTTACACGGCAACGGTTTTAAGGCCCGTTTCCTGCGTGTTACACGGCTACGTATCAATAAAGTTACGTATACACGTGTACACGGGGATACGTATCTTAATTACACGCCGATCCGTTCCGCCCGCGTTGTTGAGTGACGATTCGATGCGTTGTCTTTAAGGACTAAGGAAAACGGATGAGAATGTTCCGTGATATTTGTGAATCTAATTTAGTGGTTACCTAATTGCTTTTCTAATGTAAAGTGCGATAACTTAGTTGTACTTAATTTCAGTATGATAACGTGTATGCCTACTGAGATTAAATTTTACATATTAATATTTTACTTTCTAAGGTAAGGAGGGCAGAATTATAAAATATAGATATTTTCTGAGTTCAATATTAATAAAAACTAACACATTGTCATGTATTAATTACCTAATTTAATAATGAGATGTGAACGGAAGTAAAAAAATACATAACACAGTGCGGAGTAAATATTTTTTCTTAGTTCTAAATATCATAATTTAAGTTTTTCTTTCGTGCAATGAAGTTGATATAAATAAATACATAAATCAATATTGAGGGTACCAGACAACGATTAATCTCCTATCGATCCTGTTGTACAGTCAAGTGCAAAAACAAGTATCGAAAAAATCTGTTCATAAATATGTTACGACGTTCTTATTACACAGAATTAGAGTGCACTGGGACATATTTTTGAACGTTTTTGTATACCCCTTATTTTGTCTTCGACTGTACCACCACGACACGAAAACTCATTGTTCGTACGATCATTGCACAAAGTGCATAAAGCAGTGTCACCGACCCTGGTGGCATAACTTCACACCCAACTGATCTTCATTATTAATACACTTTAAAAACGCTATCTTCACCAACAGTAACAATACAAAAACGTAACAAAATAATAAAAAAAACAATTAATTTAAATTCGACTAAACTCTCGCTAAGTCTGTCCGGCCTGCAATCTTATTAGTGACTAAACACGTATTCAACTAAAACCCGAAATTGCCCTTTTCGAATTTACTAAAACATCCCCGCTTATCTATATCAAAACAAAGATGCGGCTATTTCATTCAACTTCACAAACAAAAGGTGTACCAGGTAAAGCCCAAGTTAACATATTTATCAGTAAAATTACCACGTGTGGTCAATTACATCGCAGACAAACTATTGTTAGCTACTTTGCGCGTGCAAATTCTTAGTATAGATCTTATCTACAAAAGGGCCGCCCTGTCAGGTAATAAACTTAAATGAACGACTGTATTATCTTTTATGTATAGCAATTTGGCCAAATATTTTTAACATTCTTTTTTAATTTTTCTATCTGGTGATTCAAAATCACAATATAAATTCTAATCCATAAATATCACCGTCGCTTGTTACATAGAACACAGTACCTACCACGTTATTCTATAACATAAATCGATACGAAAAATGCAAGTCTAATCATTAAAATACCATTCGTCCCGATTCAGAGTATAATACTCAATACGTACTTTAAAAACAAGCTGTTATTCAATAATAGGCCTTATGTGTTTGCATAGTAATTGGTCCGGCCGGATCCATGTCACGAGCAGTCGTTGCCAGAACGAAGCCAAGATTCGTAGATACGTATACAAACAAAGATTCGGGTACGTATCTCGGCGTGACTGTGAAATTCGTGATCTTAGTACCGCCGGGGTTAAGAACACGGAGCTACGGTTCGGCGAATAGTACGTATATCGGGAGCCCTAGTGTGGAGGCGGCCCGTCCAGCTCACGACCAAGATCCTCCAGTATGGTTTACCTGTGGTGTGGGTGTGGAGGCGGCCCGTCCAGCTCACGACCAAGATCCTCCAGTATGGTTTACCTGTGGTGTGGGTGTGGAGGCGGCCCGTCCAGCTCACGACCAAGATCCTCCAGTATGGTTTACCTGTGGTGTGGGTGTGGTGGCGGTTCGGCGACGGAGGAGGCGCGCCGTAATGGCGGCGGTCCGTCTAGCTCGCTGACGTCCAACATCTTCACTAAGCTGTGTCTGTAATATGTACACACTCATTAATATACCTAGATATTATTCTAGCAACAACAATGAAACATCGACATATACCTAATGCTAATCCATGGGTATAGTATTTACTCAATCTCTTTTTATAGGTAGATTGTTTAGTCATATTTTAATTTTAGTATAAGTTTGTATTTGCGGGTGGCACGGGACCGGTCAGTGTGGCAATCTTTGGGGGAGGCCTATGTTCAGCAGTGGACGTCTTTCGGCTGATATGATAAGTTTTATGTTTATTTTTTAATCTTAGAGTAATTTGTAATTCATTTAAATATGTACACCTCATTAAATTAAATAAAGACTTATCTATTAACTACTTTAAGACTGAATTTACTGACGGTATAATTGAATTTAAACTTTGGTGTGGATACATGGTTAAACTCACGTGTATTTAGTAAATACACGAGTTTAACAGTTTAATTAATAATCATAGACAATACATAATGTCTTAAGTCTTAATTTCTGTTTACCCGCGACTGAGTGTTACTAGTGACTGACGATGTTTAGAAGC
>JALPQI010025902.1:0-15044 GCA_025490895.1 Thaumatotibia leucotreta | reverse complement strand
TCGTGGTTGTTTTGAGCCTTAAACGCACGCAATCGACTCAATGGGTTTGCCACGTCTGCGTTAGAGTTGAAAACTCCGTAAAAAACCGCATGCGACGTGCGACTACCGCAAATCTATCTCAACGTCTATGCTTATTTACCAGCTTACATTATCATTAATTGTTTCAGAAACCTACCGACGTGAATGAGCACGTAAATTCTTGGATCAAGCTGCAAGAACTCATCTTCGTCCTGGGTGGCTCCCTGAAGGACATCGACAACCACTGGAACGACGGGAAGGGTCCTCTAGCCGTCCACTTCAGAACTGAGGAACTCAGGAGCCTCATCAAAGCACTGTTCCAAAACACACAATTTAGAGCTAATTTGCTGTCTAAAATAAAGTAACCGTATTTTATGCTATATTCACAGTCATTAAACTCATTAATTGTATTAAAATAAATGGTGTTGATTGAATGAATTTTATGTTTTTTTTTATTTTACCTTATTGTATACCGTGACTAGAGATGGGTCGCGAGTATATACCCTTTCTGACCAACTGAGTAAATACTCAGTAAATACCCATCTACTCAGTATTTATCCGTATCTACCCAAATGGACGAGTAGATACTTTTTATAACTTGGGATAGAAAAACGTGTGCTTAAAGTAACAAAAAAACAACTGTTTATCAAAATTAAACGTATATTATTTGTAAAATCAACAAAATATTTACATTTACTTCTTATTTGCATAAAACATAGTAAATATGTATTAAATTCAGAAACAGAAAAATCAACATCAAAAATAACCTTATTTATATTTGTAGAAAAAAAATATATGTAAATAATAATCATTTAAAACAATAAAAAATTCGTAGTTTTATGAATCTAATCAACAATAATCCTAATTAACTATTCAACGTCATTCACTCTCATTGGTGCTAAGGCTATTACGATCTGTTAATTCGATATCAGTGGACTGGCCACTGTGGTTTGAAGCTTCTTCAATTTCTTCCCAATCTTCGCCATCGTCGTTATCATTAATTCCGTCTTTACGGTGTAACAGATTCCAGTTACCTATAGGAAATAAAAGTAATCTTTCCAGCTCGATCTGATGTTAATCGGTTGCGTTTTTTGCTATAAATATTGGACTGTGCACTGAAAGATCGTTCAGCAGCAGCAGATGTACATGGAGCTGTCAGGATTCGTAGAGAAATTTTACTAAGTAGTGTAGAACCGCAGACACCTTTCCACCATGTTATTGGGTTAATTTCTCTAACATGACTCCAAACAAAATTCTTGCCCCAGATGCCTTCTTTAGCTCTAAATTTAGCCAAATGCGGCATGATATCGTAATTTAAACCGTTTGCCATGTTAAAGATGTATTCAACTGCATCTGTTTCTTGCGTTTCACTCAATTCACTGCCTTGGGAAACGGGATCTAGCAAATTAGCAGCCAGGTTTATGGGCTTGATGCACATCGTTGTTCTTTTTTCTGTAAATTCCAGTATTTTATTTTTGTCAGCTTCTTCAATGATATCAATATCAGGCAACACAAACTGTAATCGCGATCGCACGTCCCGTAGCGTAATAAATACTTTGTGCATGTTAATTTCATCAGCCTCTAATTTAAATATGGCATCTGTTATGGGCTCCAATATATAAATGCACTGCTTGTTCATTTTCCAGAAATCGTCATCCAACAAAGTCATTTTAATTTCAGGTCGCAAGCTTGTAGATTTTTCATGCACAGCCAAGGTCTGAAGGGGTAATCTGGTATTTTCTAAGCTCCTCATGCAAGTGTAAGAGTTATTGAAAATGTTCATAACTATTCGATTCATATATGTTACTAGATTTCTTAAAGTATATGTATTGCTAATGTTTGTAACCAAAATTATTAAGATTTTATTATTGAAATTGTAAAATCAACCTTATTATATTGGCAATAGGGATTATTGTAAAACTTTTTAAGTCATGGTAAAACACCATAATCCATATGCCAAATCTAGGTTAATGTTGGCAGTTTAAAAAAAAAGAGGAATATTATAATTTGACAGATAAATTTAAATTAATTAATTATATTTATAATATTCCTCATTATTTTAATATGCTTAAAAATTATTAACTTGTTCATTTTTATTTATATTTTATTGTATCGAAAAAGTGTAGGTACTTAAACTTTATGCAGGTTGCGGATTTTGCGCATTGGCGCCAAAATCAATGTTTAAAAAAAAGATTAGATTATCGCGCGGCTATTGTTTTTTTTGGCATTGAAAGCATTGAAAATATTGAAATGTATCGATACGAATGAAGAGAATTAAATTAATTATTTTTATAGATACAGAGTCTTTGATTTAAGTACTATTTCAAATTCAGAAGCGGGGACACTACGTGCTGGATTTTCTTTTAAAAGGAGCCGTCTGATTAATAAAGTAATAATCTAACTCCGTAAAAAAAGGTCCGTGGTCGTGATCTTAGAGGTAAAGGTAAAACTTTGGTTAATTACCTTGAAGGTGAGTTGTTTTCATATATAATTAAATATGTAATACACTACTATTTTTCAATATATTTGTGGACATTCTAGTTTAATGTACCTTTGATGTAACGTAACTAAAATAATTGAATTGTACATAAATCAAATAATTGATTTTTGTAGTACGGCTAGTGCTATAGGATAATTTCTATAAATTCGAAATGTATTTTGGTCAGATGCAAATTTTTGATACCTAAGTATTTTGCATTTCACTTTATTGTAAAGCATGTTTAATAATTAGTAAGGAACGACCATTTTCATTAAGTTAAACAAGCTATAAAATTTATGATTTTATATCACGATGTTCTAAATTTTATTTTAATGGTTTTCATAGTTTTGACATTAGCTTATTAGGACTAGGTAGATACCAAAGTGTGTCGTACCTACGTTAATGAATTGGACGTTGATTTCAGATTAATATTTTTACAAGATGTATAAGCGAAACGATCGACTCTCTTCCCGCTCTTCATATGAGAGGCGAAGTAGCGGGTGGTTGCTGTCTGGGCGGTCGCAGTCCAGGCGGTCACAGTCGCAGTCCAGGCGGGCGCGACTTAGGCGTTCGCGATCTGAGCATTCACGGTCTGATCGTTCGTGGTCGGAGTCGGAGCGCCGCCGTAGTAAGCGAACGCTGTCGAAGCAAGGTGGGCGTGACTGTAGCCGTTCGCGCCGTGAAGTAAGAACGCCGTCGAAGCGAAACCAGCGAGAGAAATCGAAGTCGAATGGAACTTGGAGCGAACGTTCTTACTACGAGAGGCGCGGGCGTGAGGTTAAGCGCCACAGGCGGTCAAGATCAACACGGCGACGTTCATCTTCAAGTCATAAAAGGTATTCAAGTCGGACGAGAAGTCGTGCATCGCGTATGTCAAAGATGCATTACCGTGACCGTAGTATAACACGATCGAGATCGCGAGTACGATATTCTCGACCGACTGAACGCTCAACATTGAAAATACGCAATACGCGACGGTCAGTGTCACGTAGGTTTAGCAATTCGAGGTCAGTTTTATATTCACGTGGTAGAAGCTACTCTAGATGTACTTGTAGCAGTCGTAAAATTAAAACTTCCCGGGGGCATCGTAGCCAATCTAGAAATAGTAAAGTTAATAGTCGTTTGTCTACAGATAAGTGTAATTCTATGCTCCAAACTGTACGTGTGTCACAGTCACAGATGTCAAACTCGGTTCCAGTGGACCATACACAACGCGATAAAAACGATGACATTTTAATGAATAATAGTGAAAACGTTGCGATCACTGGTACCGGCTCAATGACAACTGTGTGCGCAAATGACACTGAACAATGTTCTTCATTCACAAATAGTCAGTTGTTAGAAACATTGAATAAGACGTTGCAAACTATGACAACCGTCGCATCTTCGTCACGTTCTAAAGAAAAGTTTACTAATCTAAACGTTGTACCCGAATTTGATCCAAATGTCAAACATCAAACCATAAATAACTGGCTGAATAAAGTAAAGGAATGTGCCGAGATTTACGGTTGGAATAGTCAACAAACTGCTCATTACGCTCTTCCAAAGCTTACTGGTACTGCAAAGCGATGGTACGAAGGGCAACCAACCATTTTGCATTCGTGGGAAATATGGGAAGATAAATTGAAGTTGGCTTTTCCGTGTAATGAAAACTATGGTCATTTAATAAATGAAATGATGAGTATTACGGCAAAGTTTGGGGATAACCTAGAAGATTACTTTTATGACAAATTAAATGCGCTTAATCGTTGCCTTATTACAAATAGAAATGCCGTTGATTGTATTGTGTATGGAATAGAGGACAAGTCAATCAGGTATGGATGTGAAGCTGTGGGATTTGAAACTACGGACAAATTATTAGGATACTTTAAAACTGTTAAACATGGACATTACAATAGAGTTAACAAGCGTAATCATTTTCTTAAAACAAATGCAGAATTAACACAGAAAAATCAAAAACCAGGTATATCTAGATATTCCACAAAATGCTATAACTGTAATGAAATAGGCCATACCATAAATAATTGTAAGAAACCTAAGATAAAATGCCAGAAATGTCTTCGATATGGTCATGACAATTCTAACTGCACTTTAGAAGTCTTAAAAAAACTTAAGTTTGAAAATGTAAAAACATTATGACTGTCTGTCATTGAACAAGCCGATCAGAAATTTAGAAAACCAATTTTAGTTAACGGTGTACAATTAAACGGCTATGTCGATTTTGGTAGCCAATTCACTATAATACAAGAATCGGTTGCCCATAAAGTGAAAAATCCAATTGATTGGACATTTGACAATTTACCTTCATTGCGAGGAGTTGGTAATTCAATTATACGAGCTACAGGAATGTGTAAACTTAATTTAAATGTTGACGATGTTTGTTTAGAAGTTGATGTAGCTGTGGTACCAGATTATTATTTAGACTATGACATATTATTAGGACAAAATGCCACAGAACAGACACATATTAAGGTAATTAAAACAAGTAAAGAGCTACAATTTAAAACTGCTGATTCACATGAATATGGTAAAATAATGGTTAAATGTGCCTCAGATATAACGTTATTCGGAGATGCATCTATTAAAGTGTACGTGGATAACAATTTTACAGGAAACATATCGATTGAGTCAGGGCAACGATTGAATTATAAGCTTCAAGTAGGTTCATACAAGATTATGAATGGTATAGGTTTCGTAACTGTCATAAACAAGCAGAATCAAACTATAAGATTTAAAAAGAACGAACTTTTATTGCGAACATGTGTAGATAAATGTTTAAATGTAACACGGCCGCATGATATTAACATTAGAAAAATAGAAAGGGATTTGATAGTTTTAGACGAATTAAATATAGGGGTAGATCTGGACGATAATCAGAAAACTGTTTTATTGGAATTAGTTAATGAATTTCGAAATTGTTTTGCAAAAGATTTGTCTGAGTTGGGACAGACTCATGTTACAGAAATGGATATTGTATTAAAAGATACGGAACCAGTGGTTTATCGACCATATAGGCTAAGTCAAATGGAAAGATTAGAAGTAAAAAATATGATTGATGAATTATTACAGTATAATATAATAAGACCTTCAACTTCACCATACGCTAGCCCTATAATTGTCGTAAAAAAGAAAACAGGTGATAAAAGATTGTGTGTCGATTATCGAGCATTAAATAAAAAAACGATTAAACAGCATTACCCTCTCCCTAGAATCGAAGATCAATTGGACCGTTTAGGTGGAAATAGATTCTTTTCTGCATTAGATTTAGCATCCGGATATTACCAGATCCCTCTTTCAGAAGATGCAAAGCTGAAAAGCGCCTTTGTTACACCTGACGGACAATTCGAATTCAATAGAATGCCTTTTGGTTTGGCTAATGCTCCAGCGGTATTCCAACGGGCCATAAATGTAATATTAGGAAATATTCGGTTTGAATCCGTGTTAGCATATATGGACGATATATTAGTACCATCATCTAATTTTGATGAAGGCATACAAAGATTAAGATTGGTGTTTGAAAAACTACAATCAGCTAACTTAACACTTAAACCCCAAAAATGTGTCTTTTTTCAAAAACAGGTCGACTATTTAGGATTCGAAGTATCAGAGGAAGGGATTAAGCCTGGTTTGAGGAAATCAGAAGCCGTTTCGAATTTTCCCATTCCTAAGGATGTACACAATGTAAGACAATTTATAGGCTTGGCAAGCTTTTTCCGACGCTTTATAAAAGGATTTGCAGAGATTGCCAAACCTTTAACAATGTTATTGAAAAAAGATGCAAAATGGTTGTGGAGTAGTGATCAAGATGGTGCGTTTAATAATCTTAAAAACGCCTTGACGTCTAGACCGGTATTAGCTTTATATAATCCTAACGCCGAAACTCAAATTCATACCGATGCCAGTAAATCGGGTATTGGTAGTGTATTACTTCAAAAACAAGACGATGGGCTATTTCGGCCAATAGCATATTACAGTCGTCAGACATCTCCCGAGGAATCGCACTTCTCTTCATATGAATTAGAGACATTGGCTGTAATTGCTTCATTGGTCAAATTTCGCCCATATGTACTAGGATTGAAAATTACAATTTTGACAGATTGTAATTCATTGAGAGCAACATTCTTGAAACGCGACATGATACCTCGAGTGGCTAGGTGGTGGAGTTTAATTCAGGAATATGATTGTGATATCATGTACCGATCTGGACAAGGAATGCTGCATGCCGATGCCTTAAGCCGAAATCCAATATCAAATGATGGTGGAGTGGTAGAAATGATAGAAGCTTATGATGTTATGAATGTTGATAGTAATTGGTTAGCGACAGTGCAATATGATGACACTGAAATATGTAGAATCAAGGAAATATTAAGCAACACGGATTATGATGATGTAGTAGAGATTCGTAAACATTTTGTGGTGAAACGTGATCGTGTTTATAGAAATACAGATGAAGGATTAAGATGGGTGGTGCCAAAAGGTTGTAGATGGCAAATTATGCAAAAGAATCACGATAATATTGGACATCTTGGCTTTGAAAAGACGTTCGAAAGAATAAAACAGCACTATTGGTTTGCTCGCATGCGAAAATTTGTTAAGAAGTATGTTCACGCGTGTCTTGAATGTGCACATAATAAGCTACCATCAGGAAAAAAGCAAGGTTTTCTACATCCAATACCAAAAGTATCCAAACCTTTTCATACAATTCACATAGACCATGTTGGGCCATTTGTGACGAGTAAAAATAAAAACACACACATATTGGTAATTGTAGATGCATACACGAAATATACAGTTTTGAAACCTGTAAAAACTACTAAGTCCAAATATTCAATAGCGGCATTAGAAGAGTATTTTAGTTTATTCTGTCCGCCATTTAGATTAATAAGTGACAGGGGGAGTTCTTTTACTAGTGCCAGTTTCAAAGATTTTATGAAAAAAAAAAGGAGTGAAACATATTTTAAACGCTGTTGCTTCTCCACGTGCCAATGGACAGGTGGAAAGGTATAATCGGACAATACTAGCTTCTCTAGCAGCTCAGAATCATGGTAATGATGAAACATTATGGGATGAAAAACTTAAACAGGTTCAATGGGGATTAAATAATACTGTAAACAAAGGTACAGGTAAATCTCCTTCAGAGGTTCTTTTTGGTTTTACACTAACAGGTATTAATGAGGGCTCTTTGATCTCAGAAATATATCCAGATATAACAGATGATAATGCGCAACCTAATGTTGCCAACAATTTGGATAGTATTAGAAATGAAGTAGATGAACATGTTATTAAAATGCAGCACAAGCAAAAAGATCAATTTGATAAAAAAAGAAAAGTTGCACCTAAATATAAAATAGGCGATTTAGTTCGTATTGAAAGAGCTTCACATGTAACGGGAAAGAGTAAAAAATTGCTTCCTAAATTATCAGGTCCCTACAGAATAACTAATGTATTCGACAATGATCGATATGAAGTCACTGACACACCTCTAACAAAAAAAGGATCAAAAACTTACAAAGGGGTTTTTGCAGTAGATAAAATTTTCCCATGGTTATGTTTCAAAAATATTGCAAGTTCTGAATCGGATGAAAGTGATAATGAGCAGTTTGTTAAATAAAAATTAACAAATTGAAATTTGTTTCAGTTTATTTTGAGTTATGATTACATGTTCGTCCCGACTGAGAATTTGTCGAACAAGTAATACTCGTTTACACATGTAACAATAGAAATATATACGGTATACTTTTATGAATAATTTGCACCACGGCCGTCAGAGACGTGTACGTGTATATGTTCATGAATATTTCTAGACACGGCCTTCAGAGATGTGTACGTGTATATGTATATGTTTATGAATAATTTCAGGCACGACCGTCAGAGACGTGAACGTGTATATGTATAAGTTTATGAAAACATTAAGGCACGGCCGTCAGAGACGTGTACGTGTATGTGTATATATATAAGTATATTAATATTTTCAGACACGGTCATCAGAGACGTGAACGTGTATATGTATAAGTTTATGAAAACATTAAGGCACGGTCGTCAGAGACGTGTACGTGTATATGTTTATGAATAATTTCAGGCACGACCGTCAGAGACGTGAACGTGTATATGTATAAATATATTAATATTTTGAGACACGGTCATCAGAGACGTGAACGTGTATATGTATAAGTTTATGAAAACATTAAGGCACGGCCGTCAGAGACGTGTACGTGTATGTGTATATGTATAAGGTTATGAAAACCTTAAGGCACGATCGTCAGAGACGTATACGTGTTGTGTTTAAGTTTATAATATAAATAATTTTATGCACGACCGTTAGAAACGTGTACGTGTATAAGTTTAAGAATGTCATGTTAGTGTACATGTATAGGTTTAAGAATATTATCAAACACGCTAAAAGAATACTGTAAAAGTCTTGTACGTGGACAGTTGATGTATTCTATCAAGCAAGGACATCCTTGCTGCACATACTATATACATTATCAGGCATGGCCGTCAGAGACGTGTTCATGCATATTGTAATACATGTAATACAAGTTAGCGCTATTTATCTAGAACTAGTATAGCTGTTTACTTGTACAAGTTACAAAAAAAAACCTCTGCTGTAAAATTTAAGCCTATCACGAGGACGTGATAATATCGTCAGGATGGGCGAACTGTAAGAGTTATTGAAAATGTTCATAACTATTCGATTCATATATGTTACTAGATTTCTTAAAGTATATGTATTGCTAATGTTTGTAACCAAAATTATTAAGATTTTATTATTGAAATTGTAAAATCAACCTTATTATATTGGCAATAGGGATTATTGTAAAACTTTTTAAGTCATGGTAAAACACCATAATCCATATGCCAAATCTAGGTTAATGTTGGCAGTTTAAAAAAAAAGAGGAATATTATAATTTGACAGATAAATTTAAATTAATTAATTATATTTATAATATTCCTCATTATTTTAATATGCTTAAAAATTATTAACTTGTTCATTTTTATTTATATTTTATTGTATCGAAAAAGTGTAGGTACTTAAACTTTATGCAGGTTGCGGATTTTGCGCATTGGCGCCAAAATCAATGTTTAAAAAAAAGATTAGATTATCGCGCGGCTATTGTTTTTTTTGGCATTGAAAGCATTGAAAATATTGAAATGTATCGATACGAATGAAGAGAATTAAATTAATTATTTTTATAGATACAGAGTCTTTGATTTAAGTACTATTTCACAAGTAAGATGACTACCCGATCTGGTTTTGCATGGTAGTTTCAATATTTCACCAACAGCTTTTTCTTTTATAATGCTAGACAACAACGCGGTCAAAACTTGGCTTCTTTTTATAGCTTTTACACAATCGGTATGCCATCATTTCGTGTATTTTGCCCCTGGTTGGATGAAGAATCTGCTCCTTTCAAACTTTTTTTGATAGTTTCCGGACATTTCAGGCAAGCCGTCAAATGCTTCTGCATTCTATTCACATTTGGTATTTTATATTTTTCTGACAAAAGCCGCAGATGACGGCCTTGTCTTCACATACGCGATAGTGCCTCCAGACACAGTCTCGCTTGGGTTTTCCCATTTTCGATTCCTGGAATATAGACAAGATAAAATACAAACAGTAAAATCAAAATGCAATAAATAACACACAACAAAATTATTCTTACACTTGCACTGCTATCATATAGATTCCCTTAATTAAGACCTAAACACTTTAATAACAAGAATTTAACATAAATATTACGAAAACAACATACCTTTAACTTTTATCCAGTTTACATCAGTTGCGATGACGATATTGTAGGTCGAAATACAATATAAAAAATACATACACAAGTTTCACAATACGCTATTTAAACCACTGAATGCGATGCGATGCGATGCGATGCGATACTAACAAAGCGATGCCAAGCTGAGCATCAATATCCGGTCTTATCTGCTTGTCGTGGAGGGGGGATGGGATGCTGCTAGGTAAGAGTAGCACAGAAATATGTTTTATCTTTGTTAGACAGATGCGTTGCGATGCGATACTAACAAAGATATGACCCATAACATGGAATCCGGCCTTATCTAAGATTAGAAATGGTCGCCGCTGTGTTATATTTTAATGCTTGCAATTATGTTTTTTATTGTAATTATTTTTGTAACTTTAAGTCACCAAAACAGTATTGTATTATAAATCATTATTTACTAGAATATTTGGTTTTACTTCATTTAATGTCGATTATGTTTGAAAACATAGTATTATGTTACCTTTATTAAAGAAACAAAATGCTAATATAAGTAACAAATCTCAAATTTCGTTAAAAAATGGATATACTAATTTACCGAGTGCATAAATTAATTATTTCATGTAGTTACTTAAATTAAGAAATAAATATCCGCGTATTTATCCGAAGTAGATAGATATCGGTAATTTATCGAGTAAATACTCACCCTCGGATATTTACTCGGATAGTTACCCATCTCTAAGTGACATTAAAAAGTATACAGGGTGAAACATGACTCGTAAACAGTAAACGTTTATAAACAAAGTTTAATGCCACACTAGTTACTCGAAAAAATACGTGTTTTTTCGGTTTATGGTTTATTCATAATTTTAAGGTGGTTTTCTTTTTTAATATATTTAAAACGTTTACTGTCACATAAAACATCAGAATGGCGGGCATCATTCGTTTTTTGAATATCTCTGGAATATTCGATCATGTTGCTCGAATTTTGGCCCATATATTTGGCACATTGCGAGCACTCCTGGGGCCTATTTCTCGTAACTATTAGTTTACAAGTATATTAGTTATTAGTTACAAGTGAAAATTTTACAAGTCCTAATATTTTCTGTTTCTCGAAAATAATTATTAGACTGGTAACTAATATTGGTAAACTAATAAAAAATATTAGTCCAGCTTGGCTGATTGGGGTATTACCCATGCTTTATTACGTATTTAAAAAAAAAAACATTGGCGGTAAATTTATTAAGAATGGATATGAAGTTGATGGTTTTGAGGAATATATTGGAAGCCAGAGATATTTTATTTGGAAGCTTTTCGGACACGTTAACCTAAATAGATAAACGTAAAAATGGGAGGAATTAACAATTTTAATTATTTCTCATCGTAATCCGTCAACATTTTATAATTTTCTTTAGTTAACGGTGATAAAACACGCTAATAGTTTGGACTAATATTTTTTACCAAGCTTCGCCGACTAATAGCTTTATGAGTGTATTTTACAAGTGTAGTTATTTTTCTTTGTATTCGAGAAACCAAAACCAAAGTAGGACTAATAATATTAGCTAATATTTATTAGTTGGTAGCTAATAACTAATATTTTATTAGAGTGGCTTCGAGAAACGCAAATTTGTAAACTTGTAAAAAATATTAGCCCATGGACTAATATTACTAGTCTAATAAGGTACGAGAAATAGGCCCCTGGGGCCTATTTCTATTATTATTTTAATTATTAATATTTTTTTTTTATTATTATTTTTATTATTATTTTATTTTATTAGTCCAAACTATTAGCGTGTTACTTTTACAGTTAACTAAAGAAAATTATAAAATGTGGACGGATTCGGATGAGAAATCATTAAAATTGTTAATTCCTTCCATTTTTACGTTTATCTATTTAGGTTAACGTATCCGAAAAGCTTCCAAATAAAATATCTCTGGCTTGTGATTTTCACTAAACAAAAAATTTGCTCTTTACCGCCAATGATTTTTTTAAATATGTAATTAAGGCATGGGTAATACCCCAATCAGCCAAGCTGGACTAATATTTTTTATTAGTTTACCAATATTAGTTACTAGTCTAATAATTATTATCGAGAAACAGAAAATATTAGGACTTGTAAAATTTTCACTAGTAACTAATAACTAATACACTTGTAAACTAATAGTTACGAGAAATAGGCCCCTGACGTATACCGTCGCTCCATTCGATGGTACACCCGCCCGCTCTGAACCTAAAATAAGGCTGTACGAAAGTCTACCGCTAGCATCGAAAACTTTAAGGTCTCTTTCAGTGTCACTCAGGTACAAACAAAACTGGGATGATAGAGATATTAATTACTTAAGAGATAGGCGTAGGGCTTGCGTAGGGCGTAGTTGAAGTTATTCAACAACATGCACACTTTGCACAGGTTAGTCTTTACGTAAAACGAAATGCAATCAATATTCAAATTCTGTCAGCTGTCACTGTCAATGCATAATATAAAATATAACCTCCTTTACTGTGTGTGTTCGCTCAACTCATTGATATAATTTTTAAATTGTTAATTATTTCTGTAACGTGATGTGAAAAATTTATTATTAAAATGCAGTCTTTACGGGTGCTATTACCTACTAAAAATTTCAGTGCCCTTGCAGTTAGGGCTTACGCTACTATTAGAAAGAAAATACCGACCAATGAAGAAGAATTACCAAGTAAATATTATTAAATAATGTATTGTTTTTTCATAATTTACGTGGAAATACATGTTTTAATATTTTTTACTACAAATTATCAGTTTTGTATAAAGTCTGTTCCTCCATTGAATTTCATTTCTAAAAGACGCTTTGAGAAAAGACGAGAACGGAACAAAAATCTCCCTTGTAGAGATTGCCTTGTACTTTGTATCATTCTTTTGGATACTTTAGATTGTACTTCAAAATATTTGATATATCAAACAGTAAAAAAACTATTGTTGTGTGAACATAAACAAATTTGTCAACCAAGACACTTTTTTTTCAGTATTTCAGTATTCTGTGAGCAAAAGTTCAGACCGGCGGGTGTATGTATGGGGCCTAGCGGAGACAGGGGCCCTGGGTATTCACATGCCGCGGGGCAAGAAGCGAGGGAAGAAGGCATACAAGAACAATTTCTCATTGGCTTGGTACCCTATGAGATCTACGTTTGGAGAGAGATTTGATGTAATTATCTTTTTTTTTTTCTAATTTATGCATTGCTAAAGTGTAGTTATTACACTAAGAATAGTCATAATATGGATTTTTTGGTATTATTGGTAATACTTTTACATCAATAATTAAGGAGTGTCTTTCCAATATGGCTTATTTCCACTTTGTCTATTGACAAAGTGCAAATAAGCACTTTTGACAATACACTCCTCAATAAAGGTATTAAAATGTAGTATTCTTGTGATCCATTACAACATTATATAATGTGTCTATGCCAACTTTATTATGTAAGCACTAATAAACATTTAATAAAATAAATAAATGTTACTCTAGAAATAACCAAATTGCAGGTAACAGAAATAGCATGTGGCTATGGATTTACAATATCAGCGGTGAAGACGAGTGAACAGCACAAAGTGTTTGGCATGGGGATTAACACAGACTCACAGATTGGCTACCAAGCCCCCCGTATGGGTCACCCACTAGAAATGCTGTTGAGCCCTGCACCTATTTATGTACCTTACAAATCTTTAGAAACTAAAGTGAGTAATTATCTATCTTAATAAATTGTTTACTCTCAATCATTTTAATATTTATTTTGCTTGCATAAACTAAAGCAGCAGCTAGTCTACTAAGGCTAAGTCAATACAAGAAATTCTAAAATTGCCATTGGAATTCAAATCTATAATGTAAGATTTTTTTTTTTAATTTTGAAGTGTTCAAAATTTAATGAGACAAAACAATAGTCCAAACATGTATGAAAAAGGGATAGATAAATGAATGGGTTGGTTTGTATACAACAATGGGACTCGCACAGTTTGTTTGCACACTCACACAATTAGTTCAAGGTATATTAGGATTTTATCTTTGGTTTTAATCATTATTATTTTATTTACTGTATACCACCTGTTGCTATGGAAGAGTGGGGCATGTTGACACAAGTATTTTATACTTAATAGGATGCCCCAACCAAGTAATCACCTTACCAATTGTTACAGTGAAATAAATATATTTTCATTTCATTTCAAAACAAACAAAAGCTTGGTCCCTAACATGATCCAATAATTAACTTATACAGGGTGTTTTTTATATCATTAGCCATATTGCAATATGTGTTGGGTAAAGGCGTAAAAAAATATTTGGTAAAACAAAAATAATCCAATTTTTCATTATCCTTTTAGTTATAGATTTTTTTTTAAATCCCATTATCTAACGAATGTTTGGTCACTATGTTCACTTGCTTACTTTGCGTACTGCCCCACTATCTCATAACTGCCAAATCAGATTGGAAAGGGTGTTTGAGTTTGCAACTTTAATTAACCCGCATAAGGTAACTAATTCAATGCGTTATAACGTACGTAACAAGTTCCCTAGGCGTGGTGGGGAAAGGAGGTGGAGCTTAACTTGCAGGTACATCCCACGAGACAGCATTATCAGTCTATCGCATACAGTACTAATAATGAGGGTATTATGAGTTGCGCGCCGATCTGAGGGTAGTTTGACTCGAGCGCGTACACGCAAGCGCACTCCTTCTTTGTTTACAGAGTGCTGTACAAATGGCACATGGCATCTTGCGATCAGCCGAGCCAGCATAATTTGACCTCAAGAACGGAGTAACTTAAATGTTCCGTCATACAAACGCGTACTGGTTTACCTCA